>JALPQI010003479.1:0-89498 GCA_025490895.1 Thaumatotibia leucotreta | reverse complement strand
AAATACAAGTAAAACAAACATAGATCTAACCCCGTTGTATGTTTTAAATAATCTAAAAACTGATATTAGTAGTATTTATTTTTTTACTTTTGGCAATGCCAACATGGGGATATTTAAAATAAATTATTAGACATTATGCACGGCATAATACACGAATAAATTATTACTAAAATATAGACTACAGTCGTTATTGTACAGAACTTTTATTTAATATAAGTGTATGCAAACGTGACGTCACTTTTGTGTATTTCATGTAAATCTTTCAAAAATCGAAAAAAGATGTTGATTTGACTAGCGCTAAACTGTCATGTAGTCTTAAAAAAAATGTTACATTATTACTAATCATAAGTAGATTTTTAGGAAAGACTTATTATTTCTGCAATTAAATATTGAAAATTATACTTTTGAATCGGAAAAAATTAAGTTCTTGCATCTATTCTAATGAAAAAACTAGTAAACCATCAAAACATATCAATTTGGATCATTTAGTATGGGATCATAGTAACCACTCCACAAATACAATACACATAGAAAAAACAAATAACTAAAGATGTACTTAACCGATTTTTATTATTTACGTGCTTTTAGGTGGGCTATTTCCGGTTTATAGTAAAAATAAGTGGTATCAAAATAAATTCCATTCTCAACAATATAACTTTGATCGCGTTGTAATTTATTAACTAAAGGTACCATATTTTTTTATATAGCAGGTTGATTCTTGAAGAAAACCGATAATTATATCTTGCCACGATCAACGTACCTGCTCTTCTTGAGCCTACTGGTATTATTAGGGATGATGGTAAGAGACCTGATGGTGTGTCTTTGGTTCCTTGGAGCTTGGGACGGATGTTGGTATGGGATGCTACTTGCGTAGATACCCTGGCACCGTCCCATCTTCAACGAACTACGTTTAAGGCAGCCGCTGCGGCTGAAAATGCCGAATTTTTAAAACGTAATAAATATAAGGGCCTCGGCAAAGAGTACGATTTTGTACCGTTTGGCGTAGAAACTTTAGGTTCTTGGGGCCCCAGCGCACGAAAATTGTTTGCTGAGATCGCGAAACGTCTGGTTGATGTAACTAAAGACCGAAGAGCTGGCGACTTCCTCGCACAACGCATCAGTATTGCGATACAGCGAGGAAATGCCGCCAGCATCCTCGGTACAATGCCACAAGGGCCAATCTTAGATATAGGTTAGGTTAAGTAGATTAGTTAGATTTAATCTATGTACATAAATTGTTGTTTTGAAAATAAATATATTTGAAAAAAAAAAAAAAAAAAAAAATTATATCTGAATTTCAAACTCGTACGTTAGTTAAATTCATCAAAATATGTAACCAAAGTTAAAATTAATCAAAGTAACCCCGGTTTACGGTACCTATAAATATGTTCTGACAATATGTAAGTAAAGAAACAGTAAGAAAAAGTTTTGTCTGGTTCAGTTTTGTTAAAAAAACAGTATTTCTATGTTTAAGACATGATTTTATGTATGATTTAAATGAAATAACTGCTTATTTTTTTGTATTTGTGGCCTTTGATGGAAAAAAAAATTAGAGTTAATGTTATTTTTTTATTCAAAACGGACGTATACGCTCATAAAAGCTTGTACAGCACATATTACTTTCTAATAACCAAACACATCAAAAAGGGTCAAAATGCCTACAAATTAATATATAACACATATAATATTGATGCTGTAAAAAAAAATTGTGAACAAAAAACGAATACAAAATCTTTAAACAGCTATCCTGTAAAAAGTAAATTTTTGACTTGTGTCGCTTTCGTATTTAATGGACGATTTGTTCCTTGATCAGGAGGAGGTAGGCAGGGTCACTACCAACTAGGCTACGGAGGCTGCCGAAATTGAAATTACTCTGTATTTATTGAATTGGAAATTGTTTCCTGATGTGAACTCGTTGGCTTAAACTTTATTTTGAGTGATCGAATAACAAAGCGTGGGTTTATGTGAGCGATGAATAATTACTGTTTAAAATAACTTTCCATTGATATTTCTTATGAAACCTTTCAAACGAAAAGAACTGGTAACACGAATTGCAAAAATATTATACGAATTTAACTTTCGTGTGGAATACATCATCAGCCTATGATAGTCCACTGCTGGACGTAGGCCTCTCCTTTTAACTATGCGTATAACGGATTAGGAGGTAATGACCCATATAGTCGCCACGCTGGGCAAGCGGATTGGCGATCGCAGTAATGTGTCCACTATGATGACGCTGCCCATCATCAATCTTTTATCAAATAATGGCCAGTGACACTTCAAACCCTTAGTCGACTCTTACGACACCCGCAGGAGTGGTGGTGACAAATGTATTCTTTCTGTCGTCACCACACGGCATAAAAATAATTAAACTCACGTTGTGTTTAGTCACTAAGCGCGACATGTTTGCGCGATAATGGTGACCTAGGCTCTCCGAAACATGTCACGTATAGTGACTAAATACGATGTAAATTTAACCGTTTAGTTATTTGAATAGACTGGTGACGTTTTTATCTAGAAATGAAGTTTGTAGGTAGACTACAGCGATATATAACAAGAACGTCTAACGAAAGCTAAAGTATACCTAACCATTGTGCAATTGAACTAGACATCTTTGACAAATGGAATATAGCCAATCGAAACTTTGATGGACCACCCACAACTATTTTTAAATAGCGGTTAAAGTTTTTATTTGTTAATATGAAAATTCATTCGCATGATGTATTGAACAGGGGGTACCTACTTGTCAACGAAATTTCAGGACCGTTTTTGAAAGGCGATTTAGGATGGCGTGCCGCTTCCAAGTTTTATATATTCGTAGGAAGGCGATATTTTTTAACCGACTTCAAAAAGGAGGAGGTTTACAATTCGTCGAAATCTTTTTTTTTTTTTATGTATGTTCCCCGATTACTCGAAGACGCGTTGACCGATTTGAAAACTTCTTTTTTTGTTTTAAAGGGTATACCTTCTAGTTGGTCCCATTGTCACAGAATCCTGATCTGATGATGGGATCCTGGAGAAATCGAGGGAACTCTTCAAATGTTGTAGGCACACATGACATTTTTCATTTATTTTCGAAGACTAATCAAGTATTTGCGTCTAGTCATGAACATCTTAAGTTGGTGATCTGATGATGGAAGGTACAACTCCTTAGCAATTAGGAGTTGGGGGATAATTCTTTAAGTATAACATATTTCGTGTATTTTGGACGCTATTTGAATATTTGCCTTTAGGTGGTCATCCTTTCATGTTGGTGAGCTGATGATGAAAGGTACAACTCCTTAGAGATTAGGAGTTGAGAAACAAGAGAGGAGTTGAATTAATAAGTAAAAGGATGACAAAGTATATACTTAATAACGCGCGCTTATTTAAAAGTGGTGGACTGTCAATAGCCCCATTTTTGGACCCTGAAAAAGCTGAAAAACGTAGAGAATTAAGGAAAATACTCATAGATGCAAGGAAATACGGAAATCATGCTATAATCAGAGATAACAAGTTAATTGTAAATGGAAAAGTATATGTACCTACCAAACATCGGCAATCTGAGCCCCCAAGCCAAGATTTGGTTCACTATACACCCCAAGAAACTGATATTACGCAAATTAACTCTATAGAGGCCCAAAGCCCAAGCCTAAGAGGAAATAACTTTCGAGGAACTCGAAACAATTAATATTATGTTTCAAAACATGCAAAGCCTAGTAAATAAGCAATACTGTCTCGAGGCGTTTCTAGAGGAACATAGCGATGAACACAATATAGCTCTTTGCATCTCCGAGACCTGGTTATCTCAAGCCAAAGCAAACTTAATCTCTTTTAAAAACTACCACCTGGCAGCATCATTCTTTCGCGAGAAACACAACGGAGGTGGCGTCTCCATACTACTGCGCGATGACGTCGAATACGAAGAACGAAAGGAGATAACAGATATGTCTATCGAATACGTTATAGAAACTTGCGCGATTGAACTTTCAAAACTTGATATTGTACTCAAATTATTGTATTGGAACGGCAGAGAGACGGATACTTTTTATAACCAATTGAATATGATTATGGAGCACCTTCAAAACAAATTTTGTAACAAAAATATTATTATAGGTGGGGATTTTAATGTAAACGTATCAACAAAATCACAACAATCTAATAACTTATTAAACCTTATGCTGGAATACAACTTTAAACAACAGATTCGTGAGCCTACAAGGGTAAATCAAAACAGCGCGACGTGTCTAGATTTAATTTTTACTAACTTCACAAGAAACTTCACAACGTCAGTAACTGAACTAGGTTTCTCGGATCACAGGTGCGTGACAATAAAACTAGTTGATTTAAATATTGATCAACACCTAACTAAAGCAACCTTTTGGCACCAAAAAAAGCGGACATATAATCCAAAAACCATTCAATCATTTAAACAGGAACTGGAAAAAATTAACTGGGGCGCACATATTTCTCCATATCAAAGTGTAAATGATAACTATGATTCTCTTAACAGGAAACTAATTGAAATCCTAGACAAATGTATCCCAAAAAGACGTGTAATAATAAAACCAAGACATTCAAATATTTGGCTCACTCGAGGTATCAAAATATCATGTAGGCATAAGCGCATGTTACGAACCCATGTTACAACAACTAGCAATCAAATATTAAATCATCACTATAAGTCCTATGAGAAAACTCTAAAGAAGGCTATTATAACATCTAAAAAACTACAATATATTAAAAAGATGAATAAGGCACCAAATAAAGTAAAATGCATGTGGCAAATAATTAAACAGATTAACAGTAAGAAAAGCAGTTTTAACAAGAAAAATTTACAAATCAATATTGATGACAAATTAACATCAAACCCTAAGTTGATTGCTAACGCATTCAATAACTTGTTCGTGAATGCTGGGCGGTCGCGGCCGAACGCGGGGACGGCTCCGCGCGGTCGCCCCGTGCTGCAGCCCTCTGAGAACTCTATGTTTCTGCGACCGACGGAACCGAAAGAAGTCTACTCTCTAATACGCGGATTAAAGAACAAAATGAGTTACGGAATAGATGAGCTGCCATCCACTCTCGTAAAAACTTGTGCAAATGTATTAACTCCGCCGCTCACGTTTATTATCAATCAGTCGCTTTCTGAGGGTATATTCCCCGATACTTTAAAACAAGCTATTATAAAACCCATACATAAAAAGAATACGCGATCCGACCCGAATAACTACCGTCCGATTGCGCTATTACCTGTACTA
Source organism: Thaumatotibia leucotreta (assembly GCA_025490895.1). Classification (NCBI taxonomy): domain Eukaryota; kingdom Metazoa; phylum Arthropoda; class Insecta; order Lepidoptera; family Tortricidae; genus Thaumatotibia; species Thaumatotibia leucotreta. The sequence continues at coordinate 84,261 of JALPQI010003479.1, read as the reverse complement.
CCTAAAATATTTGAAAAAGTCATGTGCAAACGGCTCTACTCTTACTGTGAAAAATACAATATACTTGATGATGCACAAAACGGTTTTCGAAAAAAGCGATCAACGACTTTAGCGGCTTACAAATATGTTAATGATATTTTGAATGTATTAGACAAAAAAGAGTACGCGATTGGTGTGTTGTTCGATATGTCGAAAGCCTATGAAAAAGTAAAATTTAATATATTGCTCGAAAAACTTTACGGTATTGGAGTGCGAGGAATTGCACATGATTGGTTAAAATCCTATTTAAGCAACCGGATGCAGTACGTTGATATCGAATACACAAATGACAAGTCAAGAGAAATCAGCACTATCAGGTCAGATGTCCAGCCCGTGTCGGACTCCATACCACAAGGCAGCGTGCTCGGCTGTGTGCTGTTCATCATTTACATCAACGACCTTCCAAAATCTCTTGATGAAAAATGTGTAATGTTCGCGGACGATTTTTCATTGTTGATGTCATGTGACGGCAGTGCAAATCTTAATGGAAAACTAACGGGAGCAATTACTAACGTCGTTAACTGGACAAATGATCATAACCTAGAAATAAATTATTCGAAAACTAAAATTATGCAATTCAGACCCCACCAAAAACAAGAGTTAGATATAGATTTTGAGTTCCAAAATAACAAAATAGAATGCGTGCCCTCCTTCCCACTTCTCGGCATAACAATCGACTCTCATTTGAATTGGAAAGATCATATCGAAAAAATAAAAACGAAAGTTAGCCAGTTTATTTTCGCCCTGCGACAATTAAAAAAGTCCACAAACTTACGCACTGCTCTCACTGCTTACTATGCATTCGCCCAAGCATGGCTTTGCTATGCCATCATTTTATGGGGAAACAGTACAAACGCACAAGACTTATTAATTCTACAAAAAAAATGTATTCGAATTTTAGCGAATGTCAAACTACCCGATAGTAGTAAGCCACAATATAGACAATTAGGAATTCTCACGGTACCTTGCATATATATTTTCTAATTATGTAAATTTGTAAAAACGCACCCTGAATTATATTCTAAACTTGGAGATATGCCCCGACGATTCGAATCTCGCTTCAAAAATAATTTGCTCCAAGTTCCTTCAAAATTAATAATCCACAAATACGGTCCCTATCCCATGTCAATAAAAATTTATAATAATTTACCTAACTACATAAAAAATGAACAAAACTTTAATAAATTTCTAAAAAATTTAAAGGGATTCCTCGTAGACAACGCATTCTATTCTGTAAAAGAATATCTAGAATATAAAGAAAATATTTAATCTATTTAATTTAATTTTAATAGAATAAAATAAGAAATAATAATAATAATAAATACATATCACTCTCTCTGCCGCCATAATATATATAACTTCATTACCGGTATAAATGTAAATATACTGTATTGTGGTCTTATTGTATAGGGCCATTAGTTAGTTAGTTACTTTTAGTTAGTTCGTCAACTTATTGCAGTGCCCTTACAGGGTTGTGTCGAGCCATTACTATTTTATAAGATCTTTTGTACACACAAAGCAATGATTAAATGAATACTGAATACTGAATACTGAATACAATTTTTTAAATATAACATATTTCATGTATTTTGGAAGCTATTCGAGTATTTACGTTTAGGTGGTCATCCTTTCATGTCGGTGAGCTGATGATGGAAGGTACAACTCCTTAGAGATTAATAGTTGGCGGATAATTCTTTAAATATAACATATTTTATGTATTTTGGAAGCTATTCGAGTATTTGCGTTTAGGTGGTCATCCTTTCATGTCCGTGAGCTGATGATGGAAGGTACAACTCCTTAGAGATTAGGAGTTGGCGGATAATTCTTTAAATATAACATTTTGGAAGCTATTTGAGTATTTGCCTTTAGGTGGTCATAGTCTCATGTTGGTGAGCTGATGACGAAAGGTATAACTCCTTAACGATTAGGAGTTGGAGCATAATTCTTTCAATATAACAACTGTCATACATTTTCGAGATCTATTCAAGTGTTTGCTTAGTAGTTATGACATGTTGGTTAGTGGTTAGTGATTCTTTAAATAATATAGGCATGCTAAGGCTGTTACCTATAATCTTTGAAATTATTCATACCTACTGATGATACAATGTATATCCCCTTGATAATGGGATAATTCTTTGAATATTTAAGTTATCCAGTTTAGGTTTTCTGGCCTATTACAGTGCAGTACATTCTAATTATAAGTCTTTAGAGCATACTAAATAACGATTTTACACTACTAAAAAGCAAAAAATAAAATATTTTAAAATAAAAATAAAACCGCCTTCAAAAATTCGCCCGAACTAAAAAGTAAAAAATAATTTTAGTTCCTACTTCTTAGGATCTCCCACCCAAACCTTTAAATCATTTACCCAATTCATTGAAATAAAATATTATGGCTAGGTATCCTACAGATTTCTTAGAAGTCGGTGCCAAGCCAAATATGTTCACTTCTCGAGTATATAACTGTATTTGATAGAGCTTTGTAACTTACTGTCACTCCGGTTATGCTTTCATCAAAAAGACTGAGGTAGATCATTCTGTTGATAAAAACATAATTGGAGTGACAGTAAGTTACAAAGCTCTATCTAATATATATCTACGAACGTATTTGGCTTGGCACCGACTTCTAAGAAATCTGTAGGATACCTAGCCATAATATTTTATTTCAATGAATTGGGTAAATGATTTAAAGGTTTGGGTGGGAGATCCTAAGAAATAGGAACTAAAATTATTTTTTACTTTTTAGTTCGGGCGAATTTTTGAAGGCGGTTTTATTTTTATTTTAAAATATTTTATTGTATAAGATGTAATACTTACGACTCCTTTGTTTCTTTATGCAAAGTATATAAAGATTAACTACAAGTAATTTATAGTAACTAGCAATTTATTTTGCTTTGATCTTCCTATTCACCGGTAATTTTTTCCTACTCTCAACCTATCTTGGAGTTTACGAAACCACTAAAAGTTTCCGATGGTTTGGAAACAAAAGGCACTTGAGACGTATAGACGTGCATTGCTGCGAGACGCCTTCATTTTCCGCAGAAATTTTACAAAAGAATCTTTCGTCGAGCTATTTTTGTTCTGTTTGATGTGGCGTGTTTACAACTGTAGCCGTACCATGATTTGCTAAGTAATGGATACGTTACGTTTTACTTGATACGTTACCGGCACTTGCAAAGTCATGAAACGGCTACTGGCTATCGGGCTCTCTCTGATACAGGGTGTTCGTGAGCATTGCGAGAGATTTTAATGGTTTATCCCTGATTTCTAACCTTATTTACAGCCTTTAATGTTACTTAAAATTACCTGGATTTGGCTCAGTTTCAAAAATAATAAAACTTTGTTAGAGTCAAGATTCGTCGTAACTCGCCATAAAATTTATTTTTGATTATAATGCTACCACAATGTATTCTAAAATTGCCATACCTTTTGCCTGAAAATCAATCAATAAGAAAAAATATAACGGAACAATCTGTCACTGTCAATGTTGAAAGGTATTCAAAAAATTTAAACAAAACGTAAAATAGTACATTACGACACAAGTGCGAAAAACAAGAAATTCGAAACGAGTGGCGATGTTTCAAAAGAAGGGAGTGTTTTAAATCGACACGAGTTACGAATTTCGTTTTTGCACGTGTCTCGTACGACGTTTTGTAGTGCAGATGGCCCTCCGAAGTTTTGGACCTGACGTAAAATGACACACTTCTCGCACTAGAGCCTAAAAAAGGCACCATCTGCACTTAAAAAAAAAATTACATTACACATTTTTTATTGTTTATTTTTAAGACCTAAATGCATGGCTAAAATCTCTTGCAATGCTCGCGAACACCGTGTATACTACATAATTATAATATCAGTGAAAGCGATATAGAATGTTTTACGTATCGAGTAAAACCTAACGTAATCTTTACTTTCCAACTCATGGTACGGCCAATGCATCCGGAACAGGCCTTACTATTACCGCCAAAACAAACATGCTATTTTTACGCGGAACACATTGTTTCTCTCACAGTCATGTCTAAAAGTATGTGCGGTCGGCTCTAATAATATGTATACGATTTTGGTCCTTATGCCCTTGACAAACGTTCTGAAATGTATATGTCGTAGGATGATTTGATACTTCGAATCTTCGCGAAAATCCTAGGGGTTTTGCAAAGTAACCTAACCTAACCTAACCTATTAACCCCTAGGATTTTCGCGAAGATTCGAAGTATCAAATCATCCTACGACATATACATGTTATTAGACGTGACTGTACACATTTCAGAATGTATGCACATGGCAGAAGGGTCAAAATCGTTAATATTGTTTTGGAACATACATTAATGAGGGTTCTCTGAAATGACGTTCACCAGGGCGGCAGCACTGAGGCGTCAGGTCCAGAAACTTGTCTAAATTCTCAGAGCGGACTTTTTTGACGTCGATTGTACATAAATTTACCTATAAGTACATTTAAACAAGCTAATTAATAATTACAATGATTTCTTTGAACGAAACAAAATATTGTTACCAAATATTCAATTACAGAAAGTGATTTGATTTTAAATTAATGTCTGAATTATATTTAACAAAATTCAATCGCAAATTCCTTTTCAGATTCACTTATAATTATGTTCAGTCATCTGTAATTAAGTATTTGAACAATTAATAAACGTTCTAAACATAAATTCCATAAATGATTCCAAGGAAACATAACAAGTTTATCAATGTTCGAGGTGGGATTCGAACCCACCTACGTGTAGCGTCACTGTAGGAGATGACATTCATATCACAGAAAGCTCAGCAGTGTTATTCTCTAAGGAAACCGCCTTGCTGTCAGCGCTGCGTCAGTGCTGCGGCAGCGTCGAGCCTAAAAATGGTATTCACTAATGTACTTTAAACGACACTAGTGCTCGGCGACGAATGCGGCGTGAGCTGGAACTACACTGCGTCGAGAGTTTGACGTTTAATGTATGAACTTCGTATTATCTAACGAAAAACAGCGACGAACTCGACCACAACTTCGCTCACAGCCTCGATTCCTAATGTCAAATAAAACAGCTAGGATTTTAGACAAGGCTGTCTCGATGTCGAGCTCGTTGACCAACGCGACGTCGAATGTGTGAATAAGAGAATAGCATAGCTGTCCACTGCTGGGCAAGCCTCTCCTATTAACTATGCGTATAAACTCGGAGGTAAACGCCCGTAATCACCACGCTGGGCAATCGAGTTTATTTATCTATATATTTAATATTCTAGTTGGGTTGGAAAGGGAATAATATACTTTTTTAGAATTATAACTAACCTGAGACTCAAACATATTTAAATAAAATATTTATCACACGGGTTACTCACGTAATTTAAGTCGATAATTGCAGAGCGCAAGCCCGCAGTACAGGTCGGGCTTTGGTCGCGGATACTCCATGATGAGGATCCTCTAAATGGATCGAAACATGTCGAGCAATTATCGACTTCAATTACGTGAGTAACCCGTGTGATAAATATTTATTTAAATTTATTTATTTAAATAATATACTTAGTTAAGATATAAACCTACTATTTACTGACAGCAGTAAGAATACACTTGTCACCACTCTCATTTTTTCCATAGTGTCGCAAATCGACTAAGGCTGTCGTCACTAACCATTTATTTATTGAAGATTGATAATGGGCAGCAGCAACATCATAAGTGGACACATTACTGTGATTGCCATCCCGCTTACCCAGCGTGGCGATTATGGATATTTACCTTCTATTTAAAGCGTATACATAGGCAAAGGAGAGGCCGTTTTTCAGCAGTGGGCTGATATAGGCTGATGATGTGATATGATATGACATTGGATCATGTCAGTTACGCTGAGTAACTTTCACTATGGAGACAACGAATGAAACCTTTGAAAAAAAAACTGCTAATCATGAGTTCATTAATGCTATCAGGCTCAAATAATAATTAAATAAATATATTGGGACATCTTACACAAATCGACCTAGTCCCACGGTAAGCTCCATTAAGGCTTGTGATGTGGGTAGCAGGCGACGATGGATATAAAATATAAGACGATAGATATAATAGATACATAAAGATACTTAAATACATAGACAGCCTTGCCCAAAGAACAAATATTTGTGATAAACAAATACACAAATAATGCCCTCGCCGGAATTCACACTCGAAACCTCCAGCTTCGTAGGCAGGGACGCTACCAACTAGGCTACGGAGGCTGCCAAAATAACTCCTAATCCCTAGTACCTTGTTCACTCCTGCTTCAAAACCCATTATGTCTACCTGTATTTTAATCTGAGATTTATAATCTTGCAAACAGGGTTAGGTATAGAACTGACTGAGCCATCAAGGCCATCATAAAATAGGATGACGTGTATTTATCTATCCAACAATAATAGATTTCTACACTATCTATGAGCTTGCCAAAACAACTATAAATCAATATTTTATCACACGATTACAAGTTTTACCTCACGTAAAATATTTTATAGGTTTCGTTTTGCAAACTGACGTAATGTTTCATCGCCATCATCATCTTATCTGCCGAAAGACGTCCACTGCTGAACATAGGCCTCCCCCAAAGACGTTGTGGCAATCTTTTGGGGAGACCTATGTTCAGTAGTGGACGTCTTTCGGCTCGGTCGGTCCTGCGCCACGCGCATCCAGCAGACTCCTGCGACCTTCACCAGGTCATCAGTCTACCTTATTATAAATTTTTCATCAAGTACTTAATCCTCACGATTTCGTAAATAATCTGCACCTTTTTGTTTGGCTTCATTAAAAATCCGCATGACGGTAACACGCTGTATGTTCTTGCAATTGTATAGAAAGCTTTTGCAATTAATTGAAGCACTTAAATTATCTAAATGCACAATTCCAAATTTATCAGTCGGTCGATAAAATCAACTAATAACTTTATTGCTGACGAAAAGCCGCAATCAACATTTTATCGTGATAAAAATGATATGATTAAATTGGTCCATATTTAAAATAAAAATATGAAAACGGATAAACTCGCCTTAAAATTTATTGTCTGTGGTTTAGTATATTTTTCTTGTGGGTAGTTATGTACTTATCTTTCTTATTTTAATGAAACGAACCCTGTAAAATGTTCGAAACGTCGGAATGAAGTTAAAGTTAGTTAATATACGCGAGTTCATCCGTTTACATAGTTTTAGTTCATGTGTCATCCTCGCGGTAACCGAAGAAAATATTATGGTCCATATTTATATATTTTTTTTGTAGATCGATGAAATTTATAAGTACCATATTAGTTTTACTACAATAGTATTTGCACATTGCACATGCTGTGGCTTGGCCTTAAGTATAATGATAATGATGTACCGAATGAAGTAAAAAATAAATAAATATATAAACTGTTTATTTCAAGGTAGGTTACATAATATTACATAGTCTTAACCTATAATTTTAATTATTTTTTAAGTTAAGGATTTTTTAATTAATTTTACTTTAATACAGATTTGAATTCGACATGCACATTGCGTTATACAATGTAGGTGCTATGATTAATTAAACATTTACGGCCTTATTCATAAAAATTCCTTGTTGAAGGTTTGAGGGGCCCAATAGTTATCGAGCCGATAAGTCTTGTTGAACGGTTTATAAGAAGTGTTATTCATAAACGCTCAATATCTCTCCGATAACTGTTGAGCCGTTGTTGAACGGATTAGACGCGTTATGTTGGCGCCTTGACAAAATCATAGACAAAAATGTGGTCTCACCGCAAATTAAAAAAAAGTTTGACAGCTGTCTGGCGGGAATTCGCAAATATTTCCTAATTCCTTGTTACTTACTTTTATCTCAAATAATTATATTATCATCATCTTGAACCTGAAATTATTCTTACTACGTATTCTTTTACCTAGGTAACTAATCAAAACAGTTAGCTTTATGATTAGGTACTTGCGATGACGGTCAGATAACGAAACATAATTGTATGGCTAGTTAGTACCTAGGTATGGGCAGTTAGTAGTACGGGTAAGTAATAAACAAATATTTACTTCCTTGCGACCCCAACACCTAATTGCAGTTAGAACCTGAAGTTCTGGTGTGAGGCCAGCTCCTCTGCGATCTTTCTTCAGGTCTTCTTTCACCAACTCTACTATATACAAAACAGTCGCCTTATTAAAGCGGTATCGCCGCCTAAATTCAACATCGGGCAGATCCTCAATGGGATCTGCCCTTATGTTATATATTTTTGGACACCGCGGCGGATTACACAAATTATTTATGGCATCAATAGCGTTTAAGGCCTGCATGATGGAGTCTCACTGCGTATTGACGTTGAAGTTGAAATGGTTGAAAAACTATCAACAAATTTTTAAATTAAAAAAGTTGGAGATTAGTTTTCCCACCATTTCTGATTCGTGTAATGTTGCATGTAGAGAAAATCGAAACTGCGTAACTACTTACAATAAATCATCGGATATTTATTTTAAATACCTATCTAAATATAATTAAGTATCTCTGGATACATATTTAATAATAATCAGATGAATAGACGATATAAAAAACTATACATCAAATCAGACTTTCATACCTTTATCTTTTCTCTTCTGCCTACTTTAAACGCATGGTTATGCACCTGTCAAAAAACAGCTGATCAAAATTTTGGCAGCCATCTTGTTAAATAAGAAGTTATAAGACCGTTATAGAAGGGTCCTCGGCTCTATAACTTTCGGGGGATTTATAGTAGGTTTGAGCGGCTGAATAGCGCTATTGAACGTTTATGAATAACGTTTATGTCCCGATATCGACCCGGGTATGTCGTTAAACTACGTCCAAAACCACCGGTGGATGGGCAGCAGCATCCCTGTAATGCGGTGTACAAAACTGCGATCGCCAACCCGCCTGCCAAGCGTGGCGATTATGGCAAAACCCCCCCCTAAAATATGACGAGTACAACCAAAAAATGGCCCCGAGGTTCCGGCGACTCCCAGTGCTCTGGCTTTGGTAGCGGTCAGGGCACTAGCGGAGTCAGGGGTGCGAAGAATCTCCGGCGAAGATCCGGCTACCACCACCGACAACCTTTGGCCCTGGCAACACTAAACACGCGCACACTGCGGACAGACGAGAGATTGGCTGAGCTCGAGGAGGACCTGAGCAGGTTACGATGGGACGTTATTGGGCTATCGGAAGTCCGAAGAGAGGGTGAGGACACGATAACCCTCAAGTCCGGTAACCTGCTCTATTTCCGGGAGGGCGACCAACAGTCCCAAGGAGGTGTCGGGTTTCTCGTCCACAAGTCCCTCGTGAGCAACGTGGTGAAGATCGAGAGTGTGTCGACTAGGGTGGCGTACCTTATACTCAGAGTATCCAAGCGGTACTCGTTGAAGGTCATACAGGTCTACGCTCCGACTTCTTCACACTCCGACGAAGAGGTAGAAGCTGTGTATGAGGACATATCAAAAGCCATGCACAGTCCTGAAACCTACTTCACCATCGTTATGGGGGACCTAAACGCGAAATTGGGCAAGCGGAACGATGATGAGCTGAGAGTGGGGCAATTTGGGGTTGGGTCTCGTAATCACCGGGGTCACTTACTGGCCAGTTTTATGGAGAAGGAGGGACTCTACATGATGAACTCCTTTTCCAAGAAGCGAGAACACAGGAAGTGGACCTGGATGAGCCCAGATGGTGCAACCAAAAACGAGATTGACTTTATCATGTCGACTAAGAAGCATATATTTAATGATGTCTCTGTGATCAACGCGGTTAAAACCGGAAGCGATCACCGCCTTGTAAGGGGCATATTAAATATAAGCATCAAGCTAGAGCGATCTCGATTGATAAAGTCTACGCTCCGACCAGCACCGACCCAACTTCAAAACCCCGAGAGCTTCCAGCTCGAACTGCAAAATCGTTTCGATTGCCTACCCAGCGACGTGGATGTGGATGAGTATAACGACGGGTTTGTCGCAGCTGTCCATTCCACTGGGTCAAAGTTCTTTAAGACCCAGCGGAAAAAAGGCAATAAAAGGCTCTCTGATCCAACTCTAAAGCTCATGAAGGAAAGGAGTGAAATGGTTCTACAATCCCCAGAAGATGCCGCATTATATCGCCGGCTCAATAGACAAATCTCCAAGTCGATCACCCGCGACATACGCCAATTTAATACCAACCGGATTAAAGAGGCTATTGACCGGAACAAAGGGTCTAAAGTTTTTGCGAGAGATTTGTCTATTGGTCAGAGCTGGCTTGCGAAGCTGAAGACTGGGGACGGTAGGATCGTTTCATCCAAACCTGAGCTTTTGAGTGAGATAGAGAGCTTTTACGGACAGCTGTACACATCAACACGAAGACCCATCTCCAATTTAGCTAACGACCCACGAGCTAAATTGACTCGACACCATACCGAAGATATACCGGACGTCAGCCTGTACGAGATTAGGATGGCTCTCAAACAACTTAAAAACAATAAGGCACCAGGCGATGACGGAATAACAGCCGAACTCCTGAAGGCGGGTGGGAAACCAGTCCTTAGGGCCCTTCAAAAGCTGTTTGATTCCGTCATCTTTAGAGGCAAAACGCCAAAGACATGGAACAGAGGTGTGGTGGTGTTGTTCTTCAAAAAAGGTGACAACACCCTGTTGAAGAACTACAGACCCATCACACTTCTGAGCCATGTCTATAAGTTGTTTTCGAGAGTCATCACAAACCGTCTCACACGCAGGCTCGACGACTTCCAGCCTCCTGAACAAGCCGGTTTCAGAAAAGGCTTCAGCACCGTAGACCACATACACACGCTCCGTCAAGTTATACAGAAGACCGAGGAGTATAACTTGCCCCTCTGCTTAGCGTTTGTGGACTACGAAAAAGCCTTTGATTCGATCGAGACGTGGGCTGTACTACAGTCTCTCCAGCGGTGCCAAGTAGACTACCGGTACATTGAAGTGCTGAAGTGCCTGTACGAGAATGCCAATATGTCAGTTCGCCTCCAGGATCGGAACTCGAAACCAATTCCATTGCAGCGGGGAGTAAGACAAGGAGATGTTATCTCTCCTAAATTATTCACCGCTGCACTGGAAGATGTTTTCAAGGTTCTGGACTGGAGGGGATATGGCATTAACATCAATGGCGAGTACATCACTCACCTTCGGTTTGCCGACGATATAGTAGTCATGGCTGAGACCATGGAGGACTTAAGTACTATGCTCGATGATCTCAGTAGAGTCTCTGAAGATGTTGGTCTTAAGATGAACATGGACAAAACGAAGATCATGTCGAACGTCCATGTGATACCAACTCCAGTGAAAGTTAGAAACTCTACACTCGAAGTTGTTGACGAATATGTATACCTGGGACAAACAGTCCAGCTGGGTAAGTCCAACTTCGAGAAGGAGATCAATCGTCGAATCAGACTTGGTTGGGCGGCGTTCGGGAGACTACGCAATATCTTCTCGTCCAATATACCGCAGTGTCTCAAGTCGAAAGTCTTCGACCAGTGTGTGTTGCCAGTGATTACTTACGGATCTGAAACGTGGTCGTTCACTATGGGACTCATTAGGAGGCTCAGAGTCACTCAACGAGCGATGGAGAGGGCAATGCTCGGGGTTTCTCTGCGAGATCGCATCAGGAATGACGAGATCCGCAGAAGAACGAAAGTGACTGACATAGCCCGAAGAATCGCCAGGTTGAAGTGGCAGTGGGCTGGCCATATTGCCCGGAGGACCGATGACCGGTGGGGTCGGCGTGTTCTCGAGTGGCGACCACGCACTGGACGGCGCAGCGTGGGAAGGCCCCCCACAAGATGGAGCGACGACCTGGTAAAGGTTGCGGGTGTCCAATGGATGCGGACAGCTCACGACCGATCTTTGTGGAACTCTCTGGGGGAGGCCTATGTCCAGCAGTGGACGTCAATTGGCTGATGATGATGATGATGATGAATAACGTTTTTAGCCATCCGGTCAACAACGACCCATCAGCGGGCGCGTAACTTTTTATGAATAAGGCCGTTAATTTTTTCTTACATGCAGCAGATACTTTTTAATTATATTTCTAGCTGGGCCAGTCGAACGAGCCTCTATTGATAGTATTAAATCATGTGGAAATTTAATTAGTATTTTGTTACTCGTCCTGCTATGAAGTATTTGATTCGGAGCGTAGGTATTATTATTATCTATCTTCGACATCACTCAAGATGTCGAAATGAATACCTATACACAATACTCTCGTGAGACTTATTCATACTAAAATTATATTTGACGCGGGTTACTCACGTTTTTTTTGTCATAAAATGCTTGACATGTTTCGCTCATTTAGTATTCTTTCGACTTTAAAACGTGCGAAACCCGCGTCAAATATAATTTTAGTATGAATTAATCTCATAAGAGCTTTATGTTTAAAAGTACCATATACGATACTTTTGTAATAAAATACTTTTTTACTAAAGAAACATTTTTTTTTACTAAAACATAATTAACATTTCTTGCTTCTTTAAGCCTCAGAAATATTCTATTTTTTTTTTCCTTTCCTCATAGGCACCCTGTATACTCGTATGTATGTCATACTGACTAATACTGAGCAACTGTTAGTATGATGATGTATATTTATTTTTCTTCAAGTAAGCTTTCGACATGTTACGATAAACAGCAAACGAATAGCACGTCAGTGACATGTGACATAACACAACAAGTTCATGACAGCACGGATATAACGAACAATGTTACCAGGAACTCACTAATGACGATTCCGTGGAACTAAAGTATTATTCAGTGACGTGAAGTCAGTAGGTACTCGGATTTAATATTTATTGAGAAACGCTTCCACGACTTTGCTACGTTCATGTAATAGCGTCGATTGCAAAAAAATTACATTATTAAAGGCCTTTCATGGAAAATTGGAAACAACATTTAACGTCATAATTTTTGTATTACAAAGTAAAATTAGTTTATTCGCGGATCGTCTAGAACGCAAAATGACAAGTGTGTTGTTTTGCCTACATTGTAGTTTGATCATCGAGCATTATGCCAAAACCTTAGATCGACTTGAAAGCAAATTACCCAACACGCAGAACGACAAGAACGCATTTTGCCTACTTTTGTGTAAAAACTTTTGGCAGTGAAACAAGCGACAGAGTCAAAATTTGGACAATGTTCAAATTTCAACCTGATTACATTACATAACATTTGACAAACATGCTACTAAAATAAATAAAACATAAAATCTTAGTTATTTATCTAAATTTACTTTATCACATGAAATAAAACTAACGGATAAACTCGCGTATATTAATTAACTTTAACTTCATTGCGACGTTTCGAACACTTTACAGGGTACGTGGCATGCGGGCGACTTAAAATATTATTTTATCAGGGCATTTTCGCGAGAAGTGATCCAAAAACTAATTTTTCTGAAACAGGTAAATTTTATGTTTTTCCTGCTCAGAATCACGAGCTTTTTCGATCCTGCTAGAAGAAAAAAAGTGTCCCAAATTTTTGTTTCTATTACGTAACCGTTTTTCAAACACTTTGTACAGCGGTTACAAAGTGGAGAGCATGTAAAATGTATGAAAAATGTGGGACCATTTTTTTCTTGTACTTTTTTTCTCTTAGATTGAAAGAACTCGTTATTCTGCTATGCTATTCTCTTATTGACACATTCGACGCTGCGTTCGTCAACGAGCTCGATGTCGAGACAGCCTTGTCTAAAATCCTAGCTGTTTTATTTGACATTAGGAATCGAGGCTGTGAGTGAGTTCGTCGCTGTTTTTCGTTAGAGAATACGAAGTTCATACATTAAATTAATTAAACGTCAAACTCTCGACGCAGTGTAGTTCCAGCTCATGCCGTATTCGTCGCCGAGCACTAGTGTCGTTTAAAGTACATTAGTGAATATCATTTTTAGGCTCGACGCTGCCGCAGCGCTGTCACAGCGCTGACAGAAAGGCGGTTTCCTTAGTGAATAACACTGCTGAGTAGGAAAAACATTAAATTTACCTACCTTAAAAAATATTTTTTTTGGATCTCTTCTCGCGAAAATACCCATCACCTTCAAAGTATGCTCCTTCAGTAACGATATATTATACTTACGTTCACGAATAATCCAATCATCAAAACATTTTTTAATTGCTTTATCCGGAATTGCGTTCAGTTCTTGCCGCGAATTCTCCTTTATATCACTATCGAATGAAAACGTGTGCCACAAAGTGGTAATTTATTAAGAACATTATAATATTGGGGAAGAGAATTGGTTGAGCGTACAACATTCCTCCGTGTGGCCGTGGTGTGCTGTGCGTGTGGTGACGGCAGAAATAATACATTTGTCACCATACCAACTCCTCCTACGGGTGTCGTAAGAGTCGACTAAGGGATTGAAGTGTCACTGACCATATTTAATTAAAGATTGATGATGGGCAGCAGCGTCATCATAGTAGACACATTACAGCGATAGCCAATCCGCTTGCCCAGCGTGGAGATTATGGGCATTTACCTTCTAATGCGTCTATACGCATAGTTAATAGGAAAGGCCTACGTCCAGCAGTGGACTATCATAGGCTGATGATGATGATGATGATGATGATGATGACAACATACCTATTCGTAAGGGTGCGGCTTCACTGACGCAGAGCTGTGGGAGCTCGGCCAATGAGACCGCATCACAGTGTTTCGAATTCGAATTTGAAGAATGTAATTGGTCAATTTTGCACAGCTCCGCTCCGCGTCAATGGAGCCGCACGCTAACTCTGTTGTGTTGTGTCTTTTGTTTTGGCTTCGTGGCGAGGGGCCGCACATAGTGTGCCACTAAGAGGGATAGACATAGTCACTTACTACTAAGAAGAAAGTGCCACACAGGCACTTAGTGACGTATTCAACGCATTTGTCTGGCACTTACATTTAGCATCTAATGCACACATACACAAAAAATAGTGGCACAGTGATAAGGACGGACGATTATCGTTCCTTTTCACTTCCACTAGTAAAAAGTTTCATAAGACCATCCCTTTCGTTCTTGCTATTATTATAACGTTGTCAAATCCATATTAATCCTACATTCATGCTTCGTGGGTATTCTTACTGCCAATCGGCCAATCATAAATGAAATTACAAAATATTTCAATTCACGAATTTCCCATTGAATTGTGTGATGTTCATTAGGTGTCTATCAGCATTTTGTGCTAAGGTTTTATTGATGCTCGGTATTTTCTAAAATTAATTAAGTTGGTATAATTAACTCAGTTAATTAATACGCTTGTTTTAACTATAGATAGAGGTAACCTAACTACTAAAACGTCAGAAGTGAAAGCGTTTACGTTTGCAATGATTATTCTATAAAAAGACAATAGTTTCTTGTAATTAATAATGAACTTTTCACTTTTTTTTAATTCCTGTTGTATTATGTTCACAAAGAAAACAGCCGCAACAGAAAATGTTTTTTAAGGTTTTGATAAAACAACTGTTATATTTAGTGAATTAAACTTAGTATCGGATAATCACATTTAAGTTCGAAATAAGTATAATATTTTCTTCGGTTACCGCGAGAATTACTCATGAAATAAAACTGTGAAGATTGATAAACTCGCGTATATTAATTTAGTGACGCAGACTACGAAGCCTGTAAAGTGTTCGAAATGTCGGGATGAAGTTGAATTTAATTAATATACGCGAGTTTATCAGTTTTCATAGTTTTATTTTAAATACAGTCTAGTAAATCCAAAATCAGTAGAAAAAAGAAAATACAGTCATATTGCATAGTGTTTAGAAATCAATAGATTATTACCTACATAAATGTATGCCTCTATTAAAGTTAATCCAATTTTTATATTCGTGACTGAGCCTTAATCGTACGCAGCAATTTGTAATTAATACATTAGCTTCATTCAGGAAGAAATCTGTGTTATTTGTGTAATAGAAATCATGAGTCTGCAAACTCACCCTCCGCAGATTTTTCTCTTTCCGAATAGACTGAATAGTAAATATTCATAAGACGAATCCAGTAAAATATCCCCATTGTGACCATGGACATATAGAAAATTACGGATTACCCATCGCTTTATAGAAAATTACGGATTACCCACCGCTTTACAATATCAACAAAATCATGCGAATGGCCGCAGATTTTGATGTGCGCGTTTCGTTCCGACTGACACTGACAAGTACAGTAAAGGAAATCGATTCACGTACTATTTTTGACTTTGTTATAGTGAAAATGACAATTTCATATAAAACTTGCTAGGAATCTCATGTTATTGTCAGTGCGACAAACTACAAAATGGTACATACCACAAAAATTTAATACAAAATTTGCCCACAAACAAGCCAATACTGTAAACCTCTAGGTTTTATATAATAATTTTAGAATTATAACTAACGTGAGACTCAAACATATTTAAACATATTTATAACAAATGACGTGACTTAAATTACGTGAGTAACTCGTTTGATAAATATTTATTTATGTAATAATTGGCGAGAATTGTTAATATTGTGCAAGTATAAGGAGAAGTGCACAGTGCCCTTAAATTAATTAACAGTTTTTTTGCCTTAGCGACAGATAGTCTGGAATTCTATTAGTCTATTTGTGTGACATATTTTTGTCATGATGGACGTAATCGATGCAAATGATAATCAATCAACTGTGACCTTCAGCCATTAATGGGTTTGACGAATCTCCGCTGTGCAAATACTATCGGATTTACTATTTGTAAGGGCGAGCGTCCATGAAAAATGGTTGTAAACGGTAAGTAGCCAACACCAAAAATATCTGTCGTTATGAGCCTATCTTTATTTGAAGGTTAGGAGTAAATAAGACATAAGACATTTATTCGTGGTATAGGTTTACAAATGAAATATTTCTTGTTGGTTTTCTGTCCTCTAGGACAAAAGTTGTTTAAGTGCTTGATAATGGAGACCTAGGCTCTACGAAACATGTCACAACATGTTAAAAATATTTGTACGTGGCATAAAATATGTACAATATAATTCTACAACTGACCTACCTACTACTGTCTTCGAAATTCTCTTCAGAGTATTCATTTCTGTCACTTTAATGATGCCTTCGCGAGTGACTGAGATAAATCGCCAAAATTTGTCGATTTTGAAGTTCACGGTATAGCTCTTAGTGTAAAGGGGCATTTAGACCAAATGAGCATTCGCTCTTCTATCTACGAAATTCGTTCGTTACACAAAACGTGATTCGTCGAAATTCGTTGATTTCGTAGAGTGGGGGATAGAATGAGCGAATGCTCGTTTCGTCTAAATGCACCTTATGATGACGCTGCTGCCCGTTATCAATCTTCTATCAATGAGTACTCAGTGACACTTCAATCCGTTAGTCGGCTCTTACGACACCCACATAAACAGTCGGGGTGGTGACAAATGTATTCTTAGGACCGTCACCACGTGGCATCCATACTGGTCCATGCTGGATGCTCACCCTAAATTAATATTATTCAAATTTATTAAGCTGATTACTAATATACGTACATATTTCAGATCCTCGCAATCTCGTCATTAATCGTTTAATCCTTTCAGGATTTAATTAGAATTCCAATCGAATTTACATTGAATCACTGTTATCGTATATTGAACGAAGAGACATGTCATCATCATTATTTGAGCCGAAAAACGTCCTCTGCTGAAAATAGGCCTCCCTCAAAGATTTCCACAATGACTGGTCCTGCGCCACCCGCATCCAACGGACTCTTGTGACCTTCACCACGCACAGGAACAGACATGTAACCCTGCAAAATATAGGCCCGTTTAAGCATCATAATTCTTAGCCTGACATTTAGCCGAGTCGTGACGGTAGTAAAAATACATTTGTCACCACTTACTCCTCGCATGGGTGTTGTAAGAGTCGACTACCCAACAAACAAAAACGTCATATAAGTCTTGACTTGTATGACATAAAGTTGGATAGCGGTCTTATTATAGTAATGAAATGACTACTAAGTCCTATAGACGTATTTAATTTAACTTATTAGTCATGTGACGAATATGTCATAATAAACAGATCTTAGCAACGTCGGTAAGACTAAACTATACGACGTTATATTAGAGTCTTAGCTAAACGTTTGTACGACAATGCAATAGTCATAGTAACGTTATAGTCCATTAAAGGTTTTGAACGGACAAAATTAGGTGTTTGAAAAACCTTTATACGACATTATTATAATCTAGCAGTAGTATAGACATTTTCACAGTGACGTTTATATAACGATTACTACTTTGTTTTAGTAGAGACTCTTAAATGACCTGGTTGTTATATTTACGACTCAAATATAACATTTCTATTACATGACGTCTTGCCCTGACTTTAATCAAACTTGCAGTCGTATTTAAGTGAGGGTTTGACTTTTAAATGTCTAATAGGCCGCCATTATATATTTACGGAACGTTTCATAAATTTTACAAAGAAAATGGAAGCAAACTAAAACGTAGTGGTACTTTCAAAAGGAAAGTAAATAGAGATTTCCTTTTATTAACAAGATCAACGCCAACCACCGTGGCATTAGTCACAAAAGTTGAAGAAGAAAAGTGTACATCACGTGAACAAGACAAGGGTTCAGTATCAATATTTATTATGAAAGTGATTGATTCTGTTGCAACCATAGCACTTGTCCGATAATACGAAATGAGTGCTTGCCCATGGCCAAGTCAATCTATTAAGAAGTCTAAAATCAGCTCTCGTTAGAAATTTGTCTAAATATATGCAAATACTGGACCATATTATTTTCAGATAAAAGTTACTTTAATGTTAAAATGTTTTGAAACCTGCACGGTACTTTAACTATCCCCAGTTATTTTTGGAAATTAATTTATAAATAATTATTTAATTGTGGTGCATATTGACAATATGAAAGCGGTTTTTAATTTTCCGAAGAACCCTAATAGCAAGCTGTCATGGCGTATTACATGGTTTTCAAGTAACCATTATACGACTTTATGTCTTTACAATGTCGTAAACAGATAAGTGTGCGACAAAAGCAAAATGTCGGTCATTTTAAGAATTAAACATACTTTTATTAATAAAAATATGACGATAAAAACTCAAAATTACGAAGGGGCATGAAAATCTAAATAATATTCACATAGGTATATTATCACAAAACTTCAATTCCCAGTCGAACTAAATGGCATGTGAGCGAGATGGTGTTAGCAAAATATGAAAGTTAAATAACGCTCACCATTTATTTCCTTGTAAGTATTTGTTTTGCACTCAAAACTCAAACAAAACTACAAACGCGTGTCACTAACAAAAAAAAAATAATCAGTCTTACAAGTGTTGTTCTTTGACTCAAATAAAACATTTTAGTTATTCAAAAACACTTGTACGATCACAATACAACAAACAAGTCATTGTAAAGTTATAATGTGACTACTGAGCGATGAAAGTGGTAATTGCATAACATTTTTACGACCTTTGAATGACGTTAACAAAGTCGGCTTATGCCTTCTGTATGACCATTATACGACACTGTAGGTCGTATAACTGGGGCCATTTTCGCGTTTAGTAAACGTTATTATAACGTTAGTGTGACTTAGCTATTCCGATTTTAGGTATTAAGATAACCTTTACTAAACTTTTGAACGACGTTAAATTGTTAGTTGGGTAAGGGATTAAAGTGTCACTGACTTTATTTCTTGGAGATTGACGATATGCAGCAGCGTCATAGTGGTCACACTTCTACTACGATCGCCAACTCGCTTGCCCAACGTGATAGACATTAATATATCGAATAAACCCTTTCACATTAGTGCGACAAAGACAGTTAGCCTTTCGTTGACGATTGATAATTGTTTAAAAATATTTGATGATCATTTTATCATATTGTCATTCATTGAAAAATTTCATCGATTTAATATATATTTATAATTATGGTTTTAATAAAAAGTAGTGTTCATCTGATTCGACCAAATGAAAAAGAAAATAGGGAAACATAAAATATAACTTCGAATGGCCGAATAATTGAAATTTTGACGTAATTGTACAAACCTACCTACACCTGCCATCTGCCTAAGCTATTATTTACTCGTACTCGCTGCACTTTGAACACATTTATTTTGAACATAATATTAAATTTCAGTATTATTTCATTAGGTACTATGTCAAACATTATTTGAAATATGTGAATTCAAGTATAGGTAAATTCACTAAAGCTGGCACGAATGGAATGAATGAAATGAATGACATCTATCATTGTGTGTACGCGGTCGTCCTATACTCTATACCAACCTGTATCTACTGTCATTAAGACATCCACACATAGATACTTTCTGTCACTTACTCGATCCATTCGTGCCGGCTTTCGTGAATTTACCTGTATGAGACTTTCAACGTTAATAATGTTGGTATGGGATGCTACTTGCGTAGACACCCTGGGCCCTGGCACCGTCCCATCTTCAACGAACTACGTTTAAGGCAGCCGCTGCGGCTGAAAATGCCGAATTTTTAAAACGTAATAAATATAAGGGCCTCGGCAAAGAGTACGATTTTGTACCGTTTGGCGTAGAAACTTTAGGTTCTTGGGGCCCCAGCGCACGCAAATTGTTTGCTGAGATCGCGAAACGTCTGGTTGATGTAACTAAAGACCGAAGAGCTGGCGACTTCCTCGCACAACGCATCAGTATTGCGATACAGCGAGGAAATGCCGCCAGCATCCTCGGTACAATGCCACAAGGGCCAATCTTAGATATAGGTTAGGTTAAGTAGATTAGTTAGATTTAATCTATGTACATAAATTGTAGTTTTGAAAATAAATATATTAAAAAAAAAAACGTTAGTAAATAATATCCCTATATTATTTTTTTATGTTCCACAGACAGGCCAAAGATTGAACACGAATTTAAAACCACAAACTGCTAACCCGTTTTTCAAATTTGTCACCATTTTCTGCTGCTACCGGTAGACAGGCAGAGTACAAACACCATAGAGGTAAAATTAACGTATTTTTGGTTTCCATATTACAATTTTTTTAATAAGTAGGTACGTAATGAAAGGAAACATAAAACAGATCCTAAGCCGAAATACTGATTGACGATGACTGATACATTTCAAACAAACCGTTATGTTTATTTTCATTTACCGGATATTTTTTTATTTGAGTCGGTATAGCTAGCTTATTTTGACATATTATGATGACACTTTTGACATTCTCCTTAAGGTATACATATACTATCGACAAAATTGAAACCTGACGCACCGTAGGAGCTTGTCATAGTAAAATTGAAAGTCAAATTGTAGCAACTGTAACTGTTACTATGACAAAGTACTATGGAGGATCACGATTAAATTTTGACGATAGTACTTTATGAAGATGCGGTTCATGACTTACGAGTAAAACCCGCATCGCAAGCTTTAATTTTGGGACTGCTATTTATTAGTATTAACGTAAAAATAAATCTACGAAATTTTATTTCGCAAAGAGGTACAAGAAGAAAAGTAACATAAGGACAAACTTAATAAATTTACAAAGGTAATATGTATGACTTTGATACATAATCATGAAACACCAAGTGCTAAATACGTCGGCCATATTTGTTTACATTTTTTTGTGGTTGTCTACTGCACGGAATGGGTATTATTTTTTAACTGTCTCGCATGTTTTTCAATATGGATAGCATTGTGACTTTGAGCCTTCTTATGGGGGCTAGTAAGCGACCACGTTTCAGTACCGTATCTCATCACTGGCAACACACACTGATCAAAGACTATCGTCTTCAAAGGGCAATGGAAAGGGCTATGCTAGGACTCTCTGCGAGATCTGATTAGACCATCCGCAGCAAAACCAAACTAACCGATATAGCTCTCCAAATCGCTAAAATGAAGTGGCAGTGGGCGGGGCACATTGCGCGTAGAGCCGATGGCCGTTGGGGTGGGAAGGTTCTCGAGTGGCGGCCACGTACCGGAAGGCGCCTGAGTAGGCCCTCACAAGGTGGACTGATGACCTCGTGAAGGTCGCAGGAGTCCGCTGGTGGGGGCTGAGGGTGGCGTAGGACCAGACATAATGACAATCTTTAGGGGAGTCCTATGTTCAGCAGTGGACGTCTTTCGGCTGATGTAATGATGATGAAGATGGAACATTGTAGCATGCGAAGTGCGCAACATTTTCATAACCAAAGACCCATTTCAACATCTGCCCCCGAAAATGTAAACAAAAGTCTGTTAATGTTGGTATTTAATCTTTTTGTGCTTCTGAAGAGCGCCTTGGAGTTTCGTTTTCATTTTATTTGTGCCTAAATTAGGGCGTCTTAATGATGTCGTTTATATGTTTGAATTTACGCAAATTCTTGTGTGGGGGAATTTTGTAAATTAGATTCTGCGTTTCAATTTTATAATATTATTACTGAAATTCTTTGAATATAGTACATGAATAGCTTGTATTTATGAATAAATGAAAATGAAACGAGCGGATTTAAATTGGCTTTCAAGATTTCAGTAATCAAAATAAGGTGTAGATAATTATTGTTACTTTACTAATATTTTCAGTTCTGACGTGGCTCGGGCTATTCGATTAATTTAAGTCGATGTTTGCTCAAAATATTTCGACCCATAATTTTCGGGCATTTTCTACCAATAAATAAATAAATATCTTGGGACATCTTACACAAATCAACCTAGTCCCACGGTAAGCTCAATGAAGGCTTGTGATGTGGGTACTAGGCGACGATATATACATATAATAGACAGATACATATAGATACTTAAATACATAGACAGCCATGACCAAGGAACAAATATTTGTGATAAACACACAAATAATTCCCTCACCGGGATTCGAACCCAGAACCTTCAGCTTCGTAGGCAGGGTCACTACCAACTAAACTATTTAGGCTGACAAATATCTATCTTTCTAAAAATATGTCGATTGAATTTTATGTCTCTCAACGGGGTAGCGTGACTCTGTCCATTGATTGGTCAGACTATTACGTGCAATTGACGTTTATCGAAGCTGGCACGCGATTGGCTGAAATTAATGAACTGCGTTTAACTTAATACTCGATGTATTAATTGTTGGTTATACACGCTTTTATAATTTTTCATGTTTGGTTTTCATAAATTGCTGGCACACGATTGGCCAAATTCAATATAGTTGCTTACAGCGTTTTGTAATGAGTTTATTATAGTTGTATAGCAAACTTGATGTATATTTGTATGATTATAATTTTATGTACGTAATCATAATTCAAACATTACTGTTTAGTCGACGAAGAGAAAAAAATATTACCTACCTATGAATTAATAAACTTAAATGAGAATTGTTCAGTTTCAAGTCAGTTAATTACATACTATATTGACATTCGATAAACGATAACGTTTATTACTTTTAATTCCAAATATAAATCATGTCAATACAAAATTAATCATAATAAAAAGAAAAACTTAAAACTACACTTAACACTAAACATCTTAAAAAATAATCAAAATCATCATATAAACGATTATTTATTTCACAGGTTTTCGTAATAGTACATTACTATAGAGGACGGGAAACGAAGGGTTACAGGCCAAGTAGATATATCTGGCCGAAGGAACTGAGGCCAGATAGGGATACGCGGCCTGTAACCCTGTTTCTGGCCGAGGTTTGTATAGTGCTTTTCTCAAACTTGCTATGAAATTAAACGAACTGATTTCGCCGAACCATACTATTTCATTTGTAAATATACCAATAGTATAGTATCGCAAAACATTTTTCACCTCAGCAGCTCGAAAAGACTTCTTTTGATTCGCGAAATCAGTGAGCAAAGTGCGATTTTGCTCACTGAGTGAATGTTGTTTTCCATGACGTTTAGACTTCAACTGTTTCTTTTGTTTCTTTCACTTGTTAGTAAAAAGACAGAGATGAAAAATGTTACGTTATAAATTGTCATAATATGCATTTTTTTTTTCGTTCATGGCATCCTAGCGTATTCAGCCAGTTGTATTAGACGACGCGTTTTATCGGACCCGATTCCTTGTATCCGAACGGCATATGGCCCCTACCACCAAGCATACATAACATTGGCGTCCGTCATTCCACCTCTCTATCGCTCTTATATATAAGTGTGACAGAGAGAAAGACAGCCGTTTTAAAACGGACGGATATCGTGGTACTAGGCGAGTCAGAATCGCGTTCAGAAATTCGACACGAGTTCCATTTCTAAATAATTATAACTGTTTTATAAAATTTTATGAGCTTTCATTTTTTTTGTAGTTATAATTATGTACTTTCTGTTACAAACATAATGGTAAAACAAAAACAAAAAATAACGGGATGGCACGTATAAATGTTTAATAACATATTTTCCTTTTCTCCATGCTGAGGTGAAAAGTTGTATGTACAACTTGAGAGCAAAGTTATTTGAATCTCGTGTCTTTCGAGTCTCTCGCTACGCTCAAGACTCAAAACTGACACTCGCATCAAATACGTACTTTGCTCTCATGTTGTACAAATAACTATTAAATAAACATTCGCGCCTAACTTTTTTTTTTAATCTGTTTGAGGTATTCTTTTACCTGGCGGTATAGACAACAGTTCTAAGGTTTTTTTTTTTCTGTGGCTGAATATTACGACCTAGTGTCACAATTTGACGTTTCAAAACAAAAGACAGTCTGTTTGCAGTCCTAGGTGTGAAATAAATACATGAAATGTCTTTACATATCATCTTAGCACATGATACCGACATCAACATTCCGTAGCAAGTTTGAGAAAAGTTATTTTTTAGTACAGGTGTCTTTTTTAAGCCCTAGTGCGAGAAGTGGCTCATTTTACGTTAGGTCCAAAACTTCGGAGGGCCACCTGTACCTACTAAAAAACGTCGTACGAGACACGTGCAAAAAGGCAATTCGTAACTCGTTTCGAATTTCATGTTTTTCGCACTTGTCGTGTAATGTACTATTTTTGTCTATTTTTCTCTTAGTCCATAATCATTTGGGCTTGTTAAAGAATGATAATTATTAGTAAAATGATTGCGTTTGTTATAAGCCGAATTATTACGATCAAACTAATGTTACTATTTGTTCTCTACTTAACACATTGCAAATAAAATATCACTTCAATTAATTCCATTTGAAAATAAAGTTAACCCATTCTCCGCTACAGAATCCCGGCCAGCCATAAAACGGAAGCGCTGAGTACGCCATCGCAAAAATAGGTTTATGACCAATTAAAGCGCCATTCGTAGTTCACTTCCTGTGAAGAATGTAAATACGATGCGAACGGATCTGCGACTACCGTTGTCAATGTGCCAAATGACAAGTATTTTCGATGATAATAGGGATGGTTAAAATATCTTTTTTATGCACGACGTAATACACGAAGAAATTATGCCTAAAAGGTTTAGGCACTGGTCTCACCGCGAGCTACTAAGCTAGGAACTATCGGCTACAAACGTGAACAAACGATACGCACTCCCATCACAAAAAGAATAATAACATATGTATGTAGGGAGTAAGGATTTTTAATGGCTATACATTATAAATAAATCATTTTTATTTATTTAGTTTTATTTTACATTCGTTTTATTCAATTACTTTCACCAATGACTGCCGCTCCCACAGTGAAACTGTTGTAACAGTTTTGTGAGACGATATTGTATTTTTTTTTTATTAAAATTGTGTCAAGTAATTCAATAAATAAATAAATAATGTACCTACACGTGTTCGTTTGTCTATCTTTTAGTTCCTGTAGCTGACTCATTTGCTCAAAGGTTAACTGGAAGAAATCCCTTACAGCGATAAGTTCGCCTTTGTACCTATCTAAAATGTGTTATGTGTATTTTTACCTGTGTTTTGTGTACAATAAAGAATTTACATACATAAAAGAGACACGGCGATACTCGCCCAGCTATCAGCTATAACCGCCGGGCGAGTATCGCTGTGTCTCTTTTTTTATCTTCTCTAACTTTAATCAGTGAGTATGTCAAGATGAAAACTATTAGTGTAAGAATTTTAATCGTGCAGGCATTTTTCAGTGACTTATGATGAAAATGTTTTTTTGAAAACATCTCTTAAACTAAGCCGAATCCAGAAAAGTTCAAATAACATTATAGTATCAAAATGTGATCAGAAATACACCTTTTAAGTTTGTCGGGTTACTATCCACATTGTTGAACCATGCACAAATAAAACTAGTTTGAAATGTCTTACAATCTGATTTAAAACGTTACTTAGACATGGTTCCCTGGCCTACCGTTCTATTGTTTGAGTGTAAACAGAAAACGGAGTGGCTAAAGTTGACTTAGCAACTTTAGCATATTAATTCTATGGAAGCCAAAATTTCAACGAGGGATGATACTTCTTAATCTATATTTGACTACAGTTGTCGGAAACTTAGCAAGGTTACTCAGACTCGTCAATACTTAAGCGGCACCGGGTAGAATAATTCAGTTTCTTCTGATGTTTTAGAATTATGACTATCGTGATATTGAAACATAATTAAATATTAGCTAAACGGGTTTACTCACGTAATTTAAGCCGATAATTGCTCGACACGTACACATTGTACACTTCTAGCTTTAGCCACGGGTACTCCATGATGAGGATCCTCTAAATGCATCGAAACATGTCGAGCAAACGTCGACTGTAATTAAATAAATACATACTATATATAATAAAAAATATTATTTTTGGGACATCTCACACAAATTGACCTAGTTCCACTGTAAGCTCAATTAAGGCTTATGATGCCATGTATTATTTATTTATTACTATATCTCGAAAAGCGGTGGTAGCTCAGTGATTCAGACGTTTGACTTTCATTCCGGAGGTCGTAGGTTCAAATTCTGGCTCGTACTAATGAGTTTTTCCGAAACTTATACTGTACGGAATATTAGATGATATTTACCATTAGCTTTCGGTGAAGGAAAACATCGTGAGGAAATCTGCATACATCCGCGAAGAAATTCAAAGGTGTATGCGAAGTTCCCAACCCGCTTAGGGCCAGCGTGGGGACTATAGCCCAATCCCTCTCATATATGAGAGGAGGCCTGTGCCCAGCAGTGGGACATTATATAGGCTAGAATAGAATATTATATCTCGAAAAAGTCACCGACAAACGGCTTCTTAAATACATTTTGAAGAACACTCTAGTCCGCTTTCCACTTAACTGTTAAATTATCAGAACTTGGCAAAATCTCATCAATGATTTCTGGAACGGAGTTGTTTCAAGGGTCTTCTAAATGGGACTTGTGAAGGCTCAATGAATTGCTAAATGGACGATGGACGTTTATACAGGGTGCTCGCGAGGAAACCGCAAGATTTTAACTATGCATTCTAGACATCAAAATAAACAAAAAATATTATGAGACCTAATGTCAAATTCCACAAAAAAAAAATTTTTTTTTCCTTTTTTTAGACTTTTTGAATACTTTTTAACATTTGCAATACTTTTTATCATAACAACAATTTGTTAAAATTATTTATTTTTATGTTTTTTTTAGCGACAGGTTTTTTCGTCAAGTCTATTCTTATTTTTTGAATGTCAGGCAAAAGTTGTGGCAATATTAGAACACATTGTGGTAGCATTGTAATCAAAAAGAAGTTTTTTGACGAGTTACGTCGAAAAACTTTTTCCGAAAAATGGTTAATTGTCTCTGGAACCAAGCCGAATTCAGGAAATTTTATATAACATTAAATACTCTAAATATGCTTAGGAATTAAGCATTAATCTTGCGGGTTCCTCGCGAGCACACTGTATATTTTATTGACATTTCATATCTTCTTAACCTTAAAGGTTTGTATCCAGAACTGTGTGTATTTGCGTGGTGAATGGTGACGGCAGCAAGAATACATTTGTCACTTAAGCCTTTTCGTAAGAGTTGACTAAGAGATTGAACTATCACTGACCATTTACATTGAAGGTGAATGATACCCATCATCATTATTATATGGACACACTTCTACGATAGCCAACCCTCTTTTTTTATGTGATGAAGGCACACAACTGACTTCTCAGCCCACCTGATGGAAAGCAGGAACTGAGGCCCATGGACAATATGGACATAGTGAACAAAAAATCGCCTATGCGCTGCCTACCCTGAGGACTAAGACGGACTGGCTCTATCTATGCCAGTAACGCTGGATGCGGGTGGCACAGGACCGTCATTGTGGCAATCTATGGAGGTTTAAGTTCAGCAGTGGACGTATTTCGGCTGATATGATGATGATAATGATGCCAGTAATTACACCGGCTATCTGACCCCCTAACCGAAACACATCAGTGCAAACATTGCTATTTAGCGGCGGGTTAACGGGTAAGACGGTGGTAGCTATCCGGGCGGACCCTGCACGAGGTCCTACCACCAGCTTGCTCAGCGTGGCAACTTTTTTCGCTCCTTAATAAAGAAAATTATACACCCCCCCCCCTAACTTTTTTATTCGTGGGTCCAAAAAATATAAAAAAAATTACGAAGTATTCAAACTTTAAATTAAAACTATTTCTAAAATAGTCGGCCCAGCCATTTATTTAAAATAACTACGGAACCCTACACTGAGCCTGGCCACAATCCCGACATGCTCTTGTTTTTTTTTGTTTATATGAATCCACCCCGTTTTAGCCGTGGGGTGACGGCAGTAAGAATACAGTTGTCACCACCCCAACTCCTCCTGCGGGTGTCGTAAGAGTCGACTAAGGGATTGAAGTGTCACTTACCATTATTTAATAAAAGATTGTTGATGGGCAGCAGCGTCATCATAGTGGACACATTACTGCGATCGCCAATCGCTTGCCCAGCGTGGCGATTATGGGCATTTATCTCCTAATGCGTCTATACGCGTAGTTAATAGGAGAGGCCTACACGTCCAGCAGTGGATTATCATAGGCGGATGATGATGATGATGAAGCCACACTGATTTCTATCGAATGGGTCGCCCACAAAATACTAGAATATACTAGCTATTAGTTAAAGGTCAATATTTCAATTAATTTGTTAGGAACATAAAATACATTCAACAGTCAAATCACGTTTTAGGTACTAATATTTTTCCTGTCACGTGCGATAATAAAGGGAGCTTGTAAAAATAGGGCAAACGCCTTGTAACTGCTTTTAATTGGGATCTAATATTGAGGAATGTTTATTAATTGGTATTTGAGATATTGCTAATTAAACCGCAAATTGGTACAGACCGGAATTCCTATTTTCAAAGGGTTGTTTTGTAAATTGTGTTGTGACACAAGTATGGATAAATTAATATCATGGGACAAGCCAAAGGCGAACTCAATTAAGGCTTCTGCTGGTGGTAGGACCTCGTGCAGGGTCCGCCCGGATAGCTACCACCGTCTTACCCGTTAACCTGCCGCTAAATAGTTATAGTGTTGTTCTGATTTAGGGGTACTATAGCCGGTGTAATTACTGCCATAGAGGCAATCCATCCAAGTCCTCAGGGTAGGCAGCGCATAGGCAATTTTTTGGTCACTATGTCCGTGAGCTTCAGTTCCCCCTTTCCATCAGGTGGGCTGAGAGCTTACTTGTCTACCTTCTTCTCATAAAAAAAGGCTTAATTATGTTGTGGGTACTGTGGGTACTCACCGACATACATCGCAAATAAATAATAGATAAATACTACTTAACTGTATACAACACCCGCACCCGCGGTCAATGAATTCTCGAAACATGCCGATTACATATAAATTATTTTATTTATAGTCCAGTCATTTTAGTAAGTTCACCTCGGAATTCGAGATACCCAGCTGTAACTTTGTAAATACTTGTATATTGACACCCTTAAAGTTGTCGCAAAACCTACATATGGTAGGGTGTGCGCAACTATTAAATTTCAAGGTCAAAAGGTCACAAAAATCGTCTTTTTGAGCTTTTTTTGTAAATATTTCTTTTCCTATGAGTTTTTTACTCCTTATATGTATAATCAATATTGTAGAATATAAAATTATCTACAACTCTTGCATAAAATATTTTTTTATACAGTTAACCGTTTTCGAGATAGACGGCGGAGAGCGCGCGGTAAAAACATCACTTCAGGTCAACTGGTGCCTCCGGTCGAAAACGCGCTATCTATAGTTGAGGAACTAACGATAAATCAATGATTATTATTATTATATTACTTGTCCATTTTTATAAATTATATTATTCTATTTTATCATTTTTTTTTCCTAACTATTCCACTTATTTTTTCATATTAATTTATTTAACAACACTTACCTTGCGTACGTGTACAAGCGAGAGCTTGCACACGAGCGCGTTCACATTTGCATCTCGTATCTTTGAATTCCTCAACGCGCAATTATAGAATCTTTCGCTTGCTCGGGACTCAACATTTACACACACCAAAAATCTGCTTTGCTCTTTTGTTGAACAAATATTTATTGCGTTTGGAGCTATCTAATATCAACTCTAATTTTGAGAAACTATCACAGTCGAGAAGCTCGGTAATCGTATTGGTAGCCTAGAACAGAGAGTTCAGACATTGGAGAACAGTTCCGAGCGACCAGTCAGCGATACGAGCGGTATTAAGGAATTGACTGACAAAGTGCAACGCCTCGCCTAAAGATTTTTTATAGGTTTAATATTATTATACAAGAAATAAAATTATGAAAAGGGATAAACTCGCGTATATTAGCAGGGTATATTAACAGGGTTCGTGGTCTGCGGAGTCTCATTCATCCGCAGACCACGAACCCTGTAAAGTGTTCGAAACGTGGGAATGAAGTTAAAATTAGTTAATATACGCGAGTTTATCCGTTTTCGTAGTTTTATTTCATGCGTAATCCTTGCGGTAACCGAAGAAAATATTATTATTATACAAGTTTAACATGAGGTAGAATTTTATTTTGCATCTGCACGAGTTATTCATTCCCGCTTTTTGAGGGCCTACTATGAAGGTTTCAAAGTCGAATGACGAATCGAGATAATATATGATATATCTATCTTTTTTTTCGTAACGAAATGAAAGTGACGGATTATAATGAAGTTTAAAATGTTCGAAGTTTGCATTACACCCCGCAGCATGAAAATATGACCTACGACTAGCATAAGCAACGATACGGAAAAAATTAAAGTTTTTTTTCAATCTCACAGCAAAATTGCATTTGACTCACTAGTTTCAAGCAACAAAACCCCTATATTCGAGTCACTATGCTGAAAAAATATTTTTCACACCACATATTCGAATACGGGTCTTTTCTTCCCTGCTAGGAGGGACCAAAGTGGCACTTTTCACTTCAAGGACTTTATATTGCCAGCCTAAAAAATATAGCGAAATATTAAAATAAGCAGTACGTTCATAATTGATAAAAATTTCTTCAGAATCGATTATTTGCATAAATATTAAATATGTGATATATATCTTTTATTTTTCTCATAGGTGGTGTGAAAAGCAGTATGTGTCACACGGTATCAAAATTATTTCGTCTTGGGCGTTAACGCTTGAATCCTTCATTACGCTCAGGATTCTACTTTTGTGGAATCCGTCACTCCATTCAGGATTCAATATACGCCCATGCCGGAAATATACCGTTTTGATCCCACAAACACAATCTACTATTTCACACCATTTATTCGAATACGGGTCTTTTTTTCCCTGCCAGGAGGGATCAAAGTGGCACTTTTCTGTTGAAGGACTTTCTGTTGCTAGCCTAAAAAATAGCAATGAAATATGAAAATAAATAGCAAGCGTACGTAATCAATTACGAATCCATTATACGCAATAATATTAAATATGTAACGTCTATTATTTTTCTCATAGTTGGTGTGAAACACGGTAATCACGGTATATGTCACACGGTATCAAAATTATTTTTGTCTTGGGCGTTAACGCTTGAATCTCCCATTTCGCTCAGGATTCCACTTTAAAATTATAAGTATTATTTAATTAATAGAGATTTAATTAGCATGAAGAAAAAGATATAACATAAAAAAATAGTTACTATAAATATTATAAATCATTGATTTATCTATAGTTATTCAACTATATATAGCGCGTTTTTGACCGGAGGCACCGGTTGACCTAAAGTGATGCTCTTACCCCGCGCTCTCCGCCGTCTATTTCGAAAACGGTTCAACGTATAAAAAATGTTTTTATGCATAAGTTGTAGAGAATTTTGTATTCTACAATATTGTTATACATATAAAGAGTAAAAAACCCATAGGAAAAGAAATATGTACAAAAAAAGCTCAAAAAGACGATTTTTGTGACCTTTTGACCTTGAAATTTAATAGTTGCGTACACCCTACCATATGTAGGTTTTGAGACAACTTTAAGGGTGTCAATATGGAACTATTTACAAAGTTACAGCTGGGTATCTCGAATTCCGAGATTCTTACCAAATTTCAGCTAAAATGACTGGCCTATTATAGTAACTTAGAAGTGGAACCGTTTTTGACATTGGATTGTATTGGAATTTCCCTGTATTTTTCACCCAATTGAAAAACATGGAAATTAATCGTTAGATGATTCCGTACCGTATGAACAAGTCACGGTTAAAAAACTCTTCTTACCATACATTTTCGGTGTTTTACCTACCTACTTTTTTGTTTCTACAAAGCAATTTAACGAAAATTTGATTTTTTCAGACTCGGATATAAATTCAGGGAATTATCAATACAACTTATTGAAAAAATCTACCGATACTTACAATAAATATTTTAAAACATTTCAAAATTGCATCTTTATTTTATTTCTGTGATAAAATCCACCTAACCCGCATTCATTCACCGAGAGTGTATATCACACATACAAATCATCAGCCTATTATATTATTTAGTCCCCTGCTGTACATAGGCCTCTCCTATTACGAATGCAGGGCCTATGGACGCATTAGGATTAGGAGTGACCATAATCGCCACGCTAGCCAAACTATTAAGCATACCTGTCTCCACTATTTATATCAAAGAATGAATGATTTATATTGTTTAATATAAAAATAAAAATCAGATAAAATAAAAACTACCGCATACAATACACTCAAATTATAAATATTGTTTCTCCGAATCCATTTATCGGTTAACGGCAAAATAAAGAATTTATATCAAAAAGAGGTCAAACAATAGGCACGTGTAGCCGCGATTATTTTTTCACGCATAAATAAAATGTTGTCGACAGCTGAATCGGAATATGATTTCCACCAAATTGGAAAATAGAATTGTGCGAGTACTCTTTGCTCCTTGTTCCGTTTTTATAGGGCGTATAATACAGGGTGTAAATTTAATACGGGCAAAGCAGTACATGCCGCGCGAGCGTTGCGATTACTGTTTGAAAATGGAGACCTAGATTCTCCGAAATATATCGCGCGTAGTGAGTAAATGCACGTAAAACAACACTTTAAATTTATG
The DNA here is from genome assembly GCA_025490895.1 of Thaumatotibia leucotreta. Lineage (NCBI taxonomy): Eukaryota > Metazoa > Arthropoda > Insecta > Lepidoptera > Tortricidae > Thaumatotibia > Thaumatotibia leucotreta. The sequence goes on along the minus strand of JALPQI010003479.1, from coordinate 51,012 downwards.
CGGGCGAAGTTTTTAACGGGGGTTAGTATGTGATATAATGAGAACACTTAGATAACTTTCATTTAAAATAACAGTACAAAAATATCCATTTAAAAAATACGGCCAACAAATGCAATGAAACTTACTCTAGTTTAACGCTTGTTGACAGATAATTTCAAAAGCGGATAACAAACTGCTTGTCCCAACTTTAGATGAACTTTACTGCTTCGAAAATCGTAAAAAAGGCTAATTAGCTAATTACACTAATGAATCCTATGCCTATCCTATACCATCGTAACTGTAACGGTGACGTTAGTGCTTACTCGATGCGTAAAGCAGTATATCACGCTCACACTGATATATTTGAGCGAGAGTGATGGCCAGTAGCCGCACCATGAGCTGCCGCCACGTTATTAACGTGGAGTTTCTTTGAAATGAATAAGTGAATTTATTAGCACAAAACATAACTTAAAATTATATTACATTAGAAAGAACGAAAGAAAAAACATTTATTGCACAACTACAATTACACACAGAACAATAAGATACATTCTTACATCTACAGAGACAAAATACAGATAAAATTAAAAATACAGACTCTAAACAAAAACAAAAAGGTGAGTGAGAAAGTGTGTTGCTGTAGGAGCTACAATTGGGTACCACTCAGTATATGCTCTGACATCTGATGCCGGAGCGCTGGTCTTCCGTGGAACCCATTAAAAACAAAGATATCGAAGTTGTGCCAACGAGTTCTCACTCAGCTTGTTATCCCGTAGTGAACCGCAGGGTACACTACGCAACGCTGATTTTCAGTGAGCCCCGATCTTTCTATCTGGCTTGCTTGCACCAATTCGCGAGTACCTGGGTAGTTCTATGCGATTATTCTGTCGCACCAATCAAGTCATTACCATTCTCAAATTATTGACGAACTGCGTGTAAATAATGGAGTCATTTCCGGTTATCTTGTAGCAGACGCATGTCTGTCTGCTATTCTGGCATAATAGTCTCGTTTGCTTTTATAAAACAATAAGTGGTGATGAACAATAAAAACGCGTACAAAAATCGCATAGAAACACCCACCTACAAGCGGGATGGATAGAAAGTTAGTTCAAGTATTTAATGCGACAGCAGCTCATAATTAAGCACACAGTAGACATAGCTACGTTACTTGCCAACTCATGGTTCTGATAATAATGTTTCGCCCGTATCAGATTAACACACTGTATATTTGAGTCAGGGGTACGTAACTCGATTGCAGATAGGCCGTTATACTTTTGGTGGAACCGTCGATTGAGTGATGTTAAGTAGGCATTTCCTTTTTAGATCTTCATGATTTCACACCTTTAGAACGAAAGTGGCCTAATGCAAACAAATGGCTATTGAGTTGTGTCAGTTTTGTTCTGAATGTGCGATTTGTACTATCAGCGATAAATGTTCCAGGGTGTGCGTGATTCGCTACATTTTTCAAATGATATGTAATAAAGACTGATGTGGGAGCTCGTTACTTGAATAATGTATAGCTCGTTCTTCGTAATGTAAGTATAAATGTATGATGGCTTGGATTATTTCTTTCTAGCGGAGTAATACGAAATTATTATTGAATATTGATGTAAGATAACACTGGGCGATGCTGCCCAATAGTCTGTTATTTTAGGTACTATTGAGTCTTCACTAAGGATACCTATCTTCGTTCACGGGAGTTTAACTGTTTAATTATATTTAAGGAAAGAAATTACACTAATTTTGAATATAAATATGTTCAATTTCAAATAAATGCATCGGAATCTCGAGATTTAGAAAAGCTTCATAAGCAAAAAGATCTGATAAAAACATTAATACATTCTAAGAACCGTTTAGAATCAGCAAGGAAAACCTTTCAAGCTAGATTGAGATTGTATTTTGTTGCATAGCTGCATTGCGGTGCATTTTGTTTTTGAAACAACCCTTTATTAGAAATGCTTCTAACATTGACATTATATATATATCGGCAACATTACTATGTCTGCTTTCAATAAAACCGATTAAATTAAGATTTTTTTCTCTTTTTTTGGATTTTAAGACACTTCGTGTATACAAGATGAAATTAAATAAATGGTTGCCAACCTAATTTTAAATGTCATTACTGATTAATAGTAAACCATAGAGGACCTTTCTGTTTGAATTTTGACGTCCCCCGCCCGACCTTGATTGTTAATAAAACTGTGTTTGACTAAGAACATTTCTCAAATTTACAATTTTATTTGAAAATAAGTGTGTAGTCGTAGAAATATTATTGTATGTAACATTGTTTAACTGAGTCAAAAAATGCTCGTGGCGTCATTAATAAAAATTTTCGGCTTCTCCTCAAATTGTTACCGATGGCACTCACTTTTTTTTGACCTCTCTTAAACAACGGTTGCATAAAATACTCTAGTGGTATGTCTCAAGACATTTAAAATTCAATATTTCATATGGAATATAAATTTAATTTTCATATTGCCTTTCCAAGAACTGCAATTCCCATGAAATCCATCAATTTTATTAGAAATATTCAATGGATAACCAATTCATGCATTCAAAAGCAGTGCAATATTAAATTGAGTACTTTTATGAAATTGCATTCAAGGTTGCTGAACCTGTCTTAGTTAGGGAAAGCTTCCAAAATATTCAATATCGTAATAGTTGTTTTTGTAAATAGAAAGATTAAGCTCTTTTAAGTGTCAAAAATAATGTAACTATAATTTATTTTAAAAAACATGCCATAAAACAAACATACCTTTGGCCGTGTGGTGACGGCAGTAAGAATACATTTGTCAGCACCTCATCTCCTCCTGCGGGTGTCGTAAGAGTCGACTAAGGGATTGAAGTGTCACTGATCAAAATTTAATAAAAGATTGATGACGGGCAGCAGCGTCATCATAGTGGACACATTACTGCGATCGCTAATCCGCTAGCCAAGCGTGGCGATTATGGGTATTTACCTCCTAATGCGTTTATACGCATAGTTAATAGGGGAAGCCTACGTCCAGCAGTTGACTATGATAGGCTGATGATGTATACCATAAAACAGAGTCACTGCCAGCGTCTTTAACAATCACAGCTATCGTGGCTGGATGTCTATAATGGAGTGGCTGAGTGGTTTAGGCATCAGCCGCGAAAGCTGTGGACTAGGCCACCGGCGTTAGTGAACTTTAGTATTTTTTCTTTAGTATCATCATCATCATCAGCAGCCTATGATAGTCCACTGCTGAACGTAGGTCTCTCCTATTAACTATGCGTATAGACGCATTAGGAGGTAAATGCCCATAAACGCCACGCTGGGTAAGCGGATTGGCGATCGCTGTAATGTGTCAACTATGATGACACTGCAGGGGCGTAGCTACTGCCGTATCTGCCGTATCAATTATACGGGGCCCCCGGGCCACGGGGGCCCCCAAAGTGTGGAAGGAAAAAGAATAAAAACTTTCTAATTTATATTACCTCCATATAAGGGCCTCCAAAAAAATTTTATACGGGGCCCCGACAAGGCACGCTACGCCACTGTGACACTGCTGCCCATCATCAATCTTTTAGGCCTTGGTCGTTTTCACCCGCCGGCCGCAGCCGACGACGTCCAGTCGGCCGCAGCGTGTCAATGGTGTATTCAGGAATGTTCGGGAGTGGGCGTTTTCGCCCGCCGCGGGCGGCGTCCCCGCGCCGCCCGCTACTGCCGCCCGCTGGCCGCCGCGTCTCTAGTCATTTTGGAGCATTGCGGCGTGTGGACGCTCGGACAATATGCATAAATTTACAAAGGAAAGTGACGAGTTTTTGATTGAATTAGTTAAAGTGCACAGTATATTGTACGATTCAAAATATTGTAGGCACCCTCCGTTTTTCTACATTAAAATATGTTGTTCTTCTTCTTTTTCTTCTGCTTTCTTAATACTATTAGATAGTCCTCCTCCTCTTCTTCCTTAAGCAGTAGATATGCTATAGTTTTTTCCATCACACACGTCCGTTCACAAACAAAACCCTCTGAAACTGCCGCGATTGGCCGCCGCGGCTACGATCTCAAAACGACCATAATACCCAGTTCACACGCTGGCCGCGGCGGCCGGCGTCTGTCGTCGGCCGCACGCGGCGGGCGGCGGCTGGTCAAAACGACCGAGGCCTTATCAAATAATGGTCAGTGACACTTTAATCCCTTAGTCGACTCTTACGACACCCACAGGAGGAGTTGGGGTGGTGACAAATGTATTCTGTCATCTAATATTTTAATTTAATTAAGAGTTATATTGACCGAGAAGGAGATGGCGGGACGACCTGGACGCGTTTTATCCGAATTGGCGGGAGAAATGTGACGACCGGGCCGAATGGAGGAAAAGAGGGGAGGCCTTTGCCCAGCAGTGGGACACTAAACCAGGCTGACAAAAAAAAAGAGTTATATTTATAAGGAGCTTCACTTTGTTAAAAAATAAAATAAAAAAACCACACTTTGTTAAAGCAGGTTCATTCGTTTTCATTTACATATATAGTAAACAGTATTTATTAGTGTATTTAAATAAAATAACTTTCAAAAGTCAAGAGCTAAAAACAAATTCAAAATAAATTGCATTACTTTCACCGAAAATAAACAATTTATATTTAACATGCTCGGTTTTACGTAAATTTTCAGAAATTGTCAAGCTGTAAAATAGATGTCAAATAAAACTGAAATTGAAATAACTGTTCTGACTATTCTGACTGATGTTAATATATATTGGTCCCGGTGAGTTTCTTGCCAAATTCTTCTCAGGTCAGAGGTATAGGGTTAGAATCGGAAATAGAGTCCTTTATTTACTTAATTTACTATTATTTAGTTTAACAGTTCAAAAGCGCTCGTTGCTGAGCCTACATGAATAAAGAATACTTTGACTTGAATCTAAAAATATGTGTATTTAAAATGAATTCGTGCTAATGAGTTATCAATAATTTATTTCAACAAACAATTGAACACATTTAGACCGTCTCGAAAACAATTGTTCCATTATCAAAACAATGCCTTCAAAATTTTCGTTCTAAATAAATCTTCCCAACAAATCTGCGTTGAAATTCAAATTCAAACTATTTCAACCAACAAAAGATTCCCCAAATCTCACAAGATAATTCATGAAGCCTTATTCTAAAGGCAAAAGATAATTAAAATATCTTTGCTCAAGTTTATTACTGTGGGGTGGAATGATGTTAATTATATCTATCTTTAATTTTACCCTTTAATTTGAAACCTGGTTGTTTTATAAGATAATTAATAAATAGCAAATAGCGGATTAGTGTTGGCCACCATTTTAATTAAACATTATTCTGTTAGATAGGCACAGATAAATCCAATAGGTAATATGTAATAACATTTCCATGATAAAGTTAGAATAAGTACCAATGGGCACCTTTTTAAACATAACATATTCAAAAAAGGAGGAGGTTTTAATAAAATAAATATTATCTTGGGACATCTTACACAAATCGACCTAGTCCCACGGTAAGCTCAATTAAGATTTGTGGTGTGGGTACTAGGCGACGATATATATAATAGATAGATATATATATATATATAGATACTTAAATACATATACAGCCACGACCAAGGAACAAATATGTATGATAAATAAATACACAAATAATGCCCTCGCTGAGATTCGAACCCGAACCTCCAGCATCGGCCCTAAGCGGGTTGGGAACTTCACATACACCTTTGAATTTCTTCACGAATGTATGCAGGTTTCCTCATGATGTTTTTCTGCACCGAAAGCTAATGGTAAATATCATCTGATATTCCGTACATAAATTTCGGAAAAACTCATTCGTACGAGCCAGGATTTGAATCCACGTCCTCCGGACTGAAAGTGATACGTCTAAACCACTGAGCCACCACTACCTTATCACTTTAACATTAACATTGTTATATGTACGGACCGGACATGTGTTTACATGCATTCCTGAAAACTTATTTTTCCTGCACTGGAGTTTTATAGCTACAATCTGTTGGTTGCGGACGTACGCAAAGTTTAAATGGCTGAGTCAAAACTTTTCAACTTTACCTAGCATTCTTGTAAGTTGATCTTTGTATGCTGAAATATTCTCACGAAATTGTGGCATTAAAATTCGATAACTACAGTTAAGCGAAAATCATTTTGGAGTAGATATGGTATTTATTGATGGAACAGAAATATTCATAAATGTAGTTTGAAAGCTTTCTCACTTAAGTAAAGTAAAGTTTTCGAATTTAATAAAAGCCGAACATCCTGTAGTTATAGACAGCTCACGTGCCGTCGTTTTAGAAAGATGGGCTTATCGGCTGAGTAGGTATATGGACGGCCGAACAGTGATACGAAGCCGGTAAGCCCATTTCACGGCGAGGCACGTATAGTGCTTTTCTCAAACATATGCAATGAAATAAAAAATACGACAATAAAAAAAAAAACAGAATTTAGCTCTTTAGGCTGTTCATGAAAACTCCATGTTTTAAAAAAATATTACTTGGCCTAGGCCGTTAAATTCGTATGAAATCCTTTACTATTATCTCGAGGTCATCCGCCTGCAACGTCATACTTTAAAGCCTATTATGACGAACATAATGACAACATTTCATTGCATGTTTGAGAAATAACTATTTATAATTATCTCACGAAAGTTAAAATTCAACTATTAATCCATCATGATACGCCCTCTAGCGTCCTTAAAACATGAAATGCAAACTTCTATCGTATTCATTTCAGAATTCATAATAATAGATCTAAAGAGTAACTAGCAAGTTTGTCTGTCAACAGACGATACGCCTACAGAACTTCAACAATATCATAATAAATAAATGTCTTCATTTAATGTCGAGTGAAACCGGGAAAAGGAGAACTTTGCTTTTAGTGAAGTACTTTTGCGAAACAGACTTCAGGCCATTTATATAAAGCCTTTCTAACCCCTATTTTGTGAATTGTCTATAACCACAGATAGCAAACATATTGAAGACTACACGTACACTCAAAAGCAAAACTTTCGGTTATATGTCAGCCTCCATAGCCTAGTTGGTAGCGACCCTGCCTACGAAGCTGGAGGTTCCGGGTTCGAATCCCGGCGAGGGCATTGTTTGTGTATTAATTTATCACAAATATTTGTTCCTTGGTCATCGCTGTCTATGTATTTAAGTATCTATATATCGTCGCCTGGTATCCACATCACAAGCCTTAATTGAGCTTACCGTGGGACTAGGTTGATTTGTGTAAGATGTCCCAAGATATTTATTTATTATTTATTTATATGTTATTTTAGTAGAATTTTTAAAATATTCGCAGGATAGGTAAAATAAGATAATCTATTTTTTTCAACTGAAAAATTGTCATACTCTTACCTTTTCCGCCATTTTTCTTGCGTGTATGATGGTAATCAGCTATAGTACCTTGGCAGTTCAAGTGTTAGACTCAAAACAAATACAACTAATGAATCAGATCCCTATAAACCTAGTCCTACGCTAAGCTCCATTTAAGGCTTGTTATGTGGGTACCAAGCGACGATATAGTTATATAATAGAGGGATACATATATATACTTGAATACGTACACAGCCATGACCTAATAACGAATATTTGTGATAAATAAATATACAAACAATGCCCTCGCCGGGATTCGAACCCGGAACCTCCAGCTTCGTAGGCATTATAGTTATTAACTAACGGCTTCGTAGTTATTAACTATGCTAGAGACGCTGACACAAATATTTGTGATCAATATACAAATAAATGCCCTCACCTGGTAACCTCCAAATTCGTAGGCAGAGTCGTTACCACACTACAGTCAATATGCTACGGAGACTGCTATAATCACCACATTAAAATTAACTTACAACCGTCTTCAACCAATTTCTCCAAGATCTCATCACCAGAACCCAACTTGGTGCCGACAGGTCCGTCTCGGTTTATGCTGAAATCGGTTAAAAAATAATTATCCAAATCTGTTGACGTGGTATCGAGTTTTTCGTCCATTGGTCGTGCATGCTTAATGCAAATTTATGACTTATGTGGTTTTATCATATACGCCAATGTCAGAATTAAAAAAAAATAAAATGGAACCAATCGGTAAGCATTAGCTTTCAAATAAAAAAAGAATCATCAAAATTGGATCAGCTAATCGAAAGTTATGCGACAGATAAAACGTAATAAGCATTAAAAAAACATGCAGTCGAATTGAGAACCTCCTCCTTTTTGTGAAGTCGGATAAAATAGTACATTACGACACAAGTGCGAAAAACATGAAATTCAAAACGAGTGGCGATGTTTTAAATCGACACGAGTTTCGAATTGCGTTTTTGCACGTGTCTCGTACGACGTTTTTTAGTGCAGATGGCCCTCCGAAGTTTTGGACCTGACGTAAAATGACACACTTCTCGCACTATTTAGAGCCAAAAAAAGGCAACATCTGTACTAAAAATTATAATTTTGGTGCTATTTAAAACGAGTTCGGGTCATGGGATATAGTTCGTATTATAATCTGTGCTCTAATTTCAACGGTAAGCGTAGGCGGACTGTAATCCTCCATTATTCATAGCAATAACACATTAAGATAAACAAACGCAGAGATGAAAACTCAAGTATTCATGGAATGAACCGGCCTGATTGTAAAATTGACTTATTTAAAGCACATATTGTTTCTAAGTGGAATCCTGACCCTTTAGTACCGTTTGGTAACCAAAGTTTCGCAACCAGTTTCGAAATGGGAATAAGTTTTGTGTTACTGTAGTTTTCTGATTGTCGAGTCCTGCGTATGTGTGCTTTAGTGAATAAATTACTTTTTCTTTTCTTTAAAATCCCAATAGATAACTGGCTTTAAATCGGGACTTCTCATTACCCATTTTACCAGGTTTGTGCCAAATCCGGTTACCAGATGGGAAAATTATTCCCATTTCATAGTACTACCAGGCGGGAAACCAGATTTCCCATTTGGCAGCCAGCTACCAAATCTGGCTACTAAACGGTACTAAAAGATCCTGAGAGGATTAGTCCATTTGACTGGGAATCTAAAGGCAAGCAACACACATATACGAGTAATTACACAAAATTTTACTTAGTAACACAAGAACAATGACGATTAATTTTGTTTTTATTAAAGGCAAAGGCCTATTATGTATTTATTTTTTGCAATTGACCCCTTAAGTTGTATTTAGAGCAAACGAGCATTCGCTATTCTATCCGCCACTCTACGAAATCAACGAATCACGTTTTGTGTAACGATCGAATTTCGTAGAGTGGGGGGATAGAATAGCGAATGCTCGTTTGGTCTGACCTTGCACCTTTTCAGGATGCCTAGCCAAGTTGCCAATCGCTAACGCTTAATCGTCAATCGTAAACGAAAGGCAGCTGTCTTTGTCGCACTAATATGAAAGAGTGACAGAGAGGGAAAACTACGATACGCTACCAAGCGCCAGCGATTGGCAACTTGGCTAAGCATCCAGGATTGGGTCGGCAGCGTAATACATACGATACGCAAGAACGGATTTAGCTTACAGTGTCACTTCTGCTCTTATTTATTATATCCTTTGATCAACACAATTCACAAACAGAACTACTTGTGTCCATCTGTCGAGAACAGAAGACTGTTTTTTGCACACCAAATAGGGTTCTGATGAATGACTTCAGCGGAGTCAAGTGTCCTCGTATCATTAGATCAGCATTCTAAGAGTAAGTAGATGAATCGGCATCGCTTGCCGAGTACGACGTCTTAAGGTCAGTGTGGGTAAGTCCGGCATATTTTATTTGTAAGGAAAGTCCGTCTTATGCGTCTTATATTGTTGACTTAGGGGGGGAAATCAGTTGGTAGACGGACATTCCTGATAGACGGTCTTCCCTCATTGACCTTATGTTGTTTTTTTTATCAAGCAAGCAACTTCCCCTGACTCGGGAATGTTCTATAGATACACTTTTCTGGATTTCGTCTAGTTTCAGTTTACAAATAGAAAAAAAATATATATATTTTCACTGTCTATTTAAAACGTCTTTTTGATGTTAAAGTGCCTATACCATTCGCCAGTAGAATCAAAAAAAAATTAAACAAACATGACTGACTTTCCACAGCATTTGACGTCTTTGACACATAATCGTGAAACACGTTCGCAGATATATTTTTTATGACTATTACTAATAAATATCAATAATTTTAACTAAAAATGTATGTGCACTCAAAGTTTAAGGTTTTAAATTGGTGATAAAACCAAGATTGTGTTCTTCAAATGTGTGATTATGGAATATTGGAAGTTTTTAGTTTGTTTGCACTTTTAGCATAATAACTAACGTGAGACTCAAACATATTAAAATATTATCGAACCGGGTTACTCACGTATTTAAGTCGATGATTGCTCGACATGTTTCGACCCAACAACTGTACGCGTCGGGCTTTAGCCGAGGTTGCTCCGGACAAAGACCCTCTTAATGGATCGAAACTTGTCGAGCATTCATCGACATACGTGAATAACCCGGTTCGATAATATTTTTAATGTGTTTCCTATTTTTTAGATTCTACTGACGATTATTATATAAATAAATTAAACAAATTACGGCCTGTTTCACAATCTCCAGTTAAAGCTACCTGTCAGATAAAAAATAACACTATCTCTTTCTTTCACCTGGAATAATAAAGAGAGCGAGTTATTTTTATCTGACAGATAGCTTTAACTGGAGATTGTGAAACAGGCCCTTACTCTTCTATACAATTCTTCTCAGAGCGTGTAAAGGCTTAAAGGACATTAAATACCAACTCAAGAGTAATTAATCAAAATAATTTCCAAAATTATTTTAATACTGCGTACTCAGTGCGTAGGCAACATCCATAAATAATTACACGTCTCATTATTCACACTTAAGTGCTACGAGAGTTTTCAACAATGCTTTCAAGTTTTGAAAACATGTGAGGTACTTAGTTGAGTAAGTTTTCCCTTTTAAACCTCTCGAGAGGAAATGTGGAGCGTGGGTAGCTTAGTTGTATAAGGGGCTACTATAATACGTTAATATTTGAACGATTGCTATTAATGCGTATTACTCATAATATTTTCTTCGGTTACCGCGAGGATTACACATGAAATAAAACTATGAAAACGGATAAACTCACGTATATTAACTAATTTTAACTTCATTCCGACGTTTTGAACACTTTACAGGGTTCGTGGTCTGCGGATGACTGACAATGGAGGAAATTTGTTAGATCTACCTCCATTAAAATAAGAAAGATAAGTACAAAACTACCCACAAAGAAAAATATACTAATCCACAGACAATAAATTTTAAGGGTGGATGTACATACTAAATTTAAGAATTAAGCTAGTTATTCATTACAAGTATTTTGAGAATGAAGACAATAGACAAAAATAAATAATCTGTAAAGTGTTCGAAACGTCGGAATGAAGTTAAAATTGGTTAATATACGCGAGTTTATCCGTTTTCATAGTTTTATTTCATGAGTATTAGGTACTAATTTTATTCAAATACCGGTTCATGGTAGCACACTGCATATAAAAACTTAAGTACGTAGAAAATAAACGTGACTGGGGTACAATCCTTTCGGTGATAAAATACACAGAGGAATGCCCTTACCTGAATTCGAACCTCCAGCTTTATGGGCAGGGTCACTACTATCTGATCTGAACTACGTAGGCCGTTAAAATAGTACGTTAGTGCGAAAAACATCAAATTCGAAACGAGTGGCGATATTTTAAAAACGACCGATAGGGAAAGCGTTTTTGCACGTGTCTCGTATGACGTTTTTTAGTATGTACAGAGGGCCCGCCGAAGTTTTGGACCTGACGTAAAATGACCCACTTCTCGCACTAGAGCCCAAAAAAGGCACCATCTGTACTAAATACATAATTATATGGGCCAATTGCAAAAAAAAGTGTTTGTTTTGTTACTATCTGTACATGTTTAAAATAAAGCTTTATCACTCAAACGTATTTGCTTCGCGTGCAAACGACTGAGAACATAACGATCTGTACATTGTCACATCCTTCACTAAGACAAGTTATTTACTAGAAGAAGGAAGTACAGTCAGCAGCAGATATACCTAGCTAAGCGGGCAGGGTGTTCAACATGAACATGGTACGACTTTAATAGTTATTGCTAAGACCATAAGAGTTTGTTAAGATTATTGTGAACACCCTACCCGCTAGCAGATTCTGCTGCTGGCTGTACCATAAGAGTATTGAAATTTATGCTCTGTTTAATGTACATTAAAAATAACGATTGTGGTAGACACAACGTCTTCGAGTGGCTTAAGGTTGAAGTACCTTCGAAACATTAAGTACAGATGTCGCTAGTGATTAGCTTCACAATAGCATTGACTAAATTCGCTGTGATTCGCGGAAGGTCGTCTGGCGTAATTGGAAGCACGTTGGACCGGCAATCCAGAGGAAGCGGGTTCGAACCCCGTGACACTGACAACCAGAGTCTTTCGCAGTTGAATTTTTCTATGGTAAGCACATCTGTTATGACATTGTGGGATTATACATAAAAATAACAATTATAGAAATAAGTTATCTTCTTACCCTTATTTCTTCAGCTGTCTTGAAACCGTAATTTCATTCCTGAAAAGAAAAACCAAATCGTTAAAACAATCTTATTAGTTCAACTGTATTAAAATAACATGCCGTGTGGTGACGGCAGTAAGAATACATTTGTCACCACCCCAGCTCCTCCTGCGGGTGTTGTAAGAGTCGACTAAGGGATTGAAGTGTCACTGACCATTTACAAGATTGATGATGGGCAGCAGCGTCATCATAGCTGCGATCGCCAATCCACTTGCCCAGCGTGTCGATTATGGGCATTTACCTCCTAATGCGTCTATACGCATAGTTTATAGGAGAGGTCTACGTCCAGCAGTGGACTAACATAGGCTGATGATGATGATGATGAATAAAATAACAACAATCAAAATTACCTAATTAAAGTAAATGACTCTTTTAGGCAAAATTTTGTTGATCATTGCTTTTTTACAAATTTCTTATTTGTTGTTTTGCTGTTCACCCCTATTAAAACGATTTCGTCTAATATTTGCCTATCAAAAATCTAGTTTTAGATTCAAACCGTCTATACTTTCTAACGTTAGTCATTCAAAGAGACTGATGCGAACACGAGATGCCTATGCACAGCAGTGGGCGGTAAAGGGCTGATGATGATGATGAGGATGATGAATTTAGCGGCTTGTTAAGTAAGGAGATGAACATAAATAAGGGGGTAAGAAACAACGGAACAGATGAAACTAAATAAAGCTTTCAAAACCATTACTAAGAATAAATATACCTGTCACTGGGTAATGTTCACAAATTCTCAACTTGATATTAAATTATAGCCATTAAAATCCCACTTTATATTACTCTAAGTAAGAACCAGCCCATTTGCAACCTCAAAACGTAATCAATCTTAGTAAACAAATCTGCCGTCCTTTGTCTAAAACCTATCTAACCCACAAATTGTAGTTTTGAGTTATGAGCAAAAAACTTAAAAGTAAATATTTCTAGAAAATCTTAAGATTTATTCCGAACTTCTGTTATAAAAAAATTGAAACTAAATTCAGGCTTACATTGTATGTGCACCATTTTAAAAACGAATGTAATATTTATGAGAAATTACCGTTTTTGTGTTTTAGTGTTGCAAAGAATTACAAAAGTGCAAGCGATTTTACCTTTAAAACCCCGTTAAGTATACCTTTGCCGTTTTATAGCGTTGCATAATTGCCAGTTCATATCTAAATAACGGCTAAGTACTTAACGTGTTTATAGTATTGTGTTTATACTTTGCAGAATACGCAATGCGTAGCTTAATAACGACTAAGTCACTTTAAGAGTTTATAGTACTTTATGTGTAGGATTACTAGTTACAAAAAGAATGATATAAACACGCTACTGGACTTTAGCTGTTTTTTAACTATGAAATAACTGTGAAAATCATAGCTAGTTGTATGAATTCCTAAATATAAAACACGTTACATGACAGATCATTTCCGATAACTAGGTTATAATCTTGTAATGTTATTCAAATGGTTTATTTATTGTTATAGCAAGTCCTCGTTAACCTACACTTTACAATTAACAATTAAAGGGATTTAATACCCACCTATTTAAAATAAATGAAACAAGACTGTGTATGATAAATCTTTTTAATTCAAATGCGAAAAAAACGAAAAAGCAGCCTAAACTTTTTTTATAATTAGAAAACAAAAAACAAAATTACTTCTAGTTCATAAGAATAAACAAAAATATTTTTTGTGAAAACTTATTTAGTCTTATTAAGTAACATCAGAATTATCGAATTAGTAGATTGCATACCGAGGACAGTAAAGTTATGTTAATTACAGACCTTGGCCGGAAAAACTATAAAATCACTTGTTTGTCTACCTTAACTTCACTTTCGCCCACGTACTTTACAGAAGGGCTAGTATAAATGTAAGCTTATTGTAACATTCACTTTACTGTAGTTAACGTATCGACGGGTCAAATTATGACTGTCGTTTACATAGACCGTACGTCTACTATCATATTTTCACCCTTCGATATGTTGACTATAAAGTAAAGTAACTGTCAAATACAACAGATTTAAATGTATACTAGCCCTTCTGGCTTAGATATGTATCTACCTACTAGTAATTACCCGTAACAAAACAATTTATAAAACTTATTTATTATTTCTTCCTTAATTAACAAACGAGATCAATTATAAAACTCCAATACTTAATTATTATCATCTTCAAATCGTCTACCATGCCCGACATTGCCTATTATATGTTATGGATGATGGAAAGTAGGATATTTCTTACGTCTACAGAGTTACTCTAGTTCTATTTTTTTGCATTATAATATATTTTAACGCTGCATTGAAGGTTGTCTTTCTTCATTTTGATTACAGCAGGAGTCTATCATACATTGGATTCTCGAGCTTATTAAATGCCTGAAATTAAAGACAATAATAAATATTTGCCTATAAAATAAAGCGTGATTGCAAAAAGTGACGTTTTAAGAATGAGTTGAAGTAGTCTGATTAAGTTGTAAAGGCAGCGGGCTTTTCTATAGCCTCATACGGTAAGTGAAAGTCACGGTGTTCACCCTTACCTCTGCCGAAACCTTTATAATATTACATGTAGTTTAACTTACATGGGTTGCTTTGTTTGTATTGCGGCGTTTTACGAGTATTACAGGATTCCCTTTAATACCTAACATATTTCTATAGATATAAACGCGCGCGACAGATTGACTGTACTAGAAATTCTATTGTAGATAATTTTGTCGTATACAGGGTGTTTGGTTAGCGGTGTCGGAGCTTTTAAGGGCTTAAACTACAATCAATTTTATCGATAAATTACCATACAATTTTTTTTTTGCGCGAACGATAATTAAATGGCGGCTATTTTAAAATTTCAAACAGACGATTACGGGCGCACGTGATATTTCTGGAATTATACGTTTGTTATCGGTCCTATCCTTGCAAAAAAAAATCTTGTTAGAGAGCTCATTAGATAAGCAAATTATTTAAGCTAATCATTTGACTCAACTATTTGAACAAAAAGGCTAAAAAAAATTAAAAAAAATAATAATTGTAAAAAAATCACCGTAATTTTTTAATTAATTTAATTTTGCATGAAAACTAGGTCGTTAAGATAGGTTTTTGGTGTTGTTATTTATTATGTTAGCTAAAAAATAACATCATAATTACAGTTATACCTTAAGTACTTTAGGAATTACAAGTGCTCAAACATACACCAAAACAGCTGCATTTAGCGTTCCCGATACAAAATCCATAAACAAATGAATGTCAGCAGTGTACTGACTAGTGAAGTGGCCGCCTTCCATCCATCCAGTGCATGTTTGAGTCTACATCTTATCTAGATAACTTTCATGTGCCTAATTAGTCTAGGTGCGTCAATGCGAGAATTTTTTTTTAATACTATGGTGCCTACTACGGCCTCACAATATTATGATGAAAGACTTTCGTCTTCATTATTAAATATTACACAAAATGGTAGTATCAATAAGCACTGATGAGTTTAATTTATAATTATTTGGCACCACCTTTTCAAATTGAAGTTCCTTGTCGCTGGCGGTTGCTTATTTTTTACTTATAATATTGTAAAACCGTAGTAGGCACCATAGTATTCCAAAAAAATGTTTCGCTATGATCCACCTAGACTAGGCACATGAAACTTGCATATTATCTAGATAAGTTGTAGACACATATAAAAAAAATGGTGATTGTGGTGGTGGTGGTGTAAAGTAATTTTTTTACTGTTTTTTTAATGTGTATGAAGTCCAAGAAGGCTGTCTCTTTTTGATAATAACTACACTATGGCCTAGTATTATATTTGCAAAATTTGGAAACCATCACTAACATAGTTTAGGAGAAAAAAATAAAACAGTTTTTCAGTTATTGGGGTTTTCGCTGGTTAGTGGGGGTAAGAGGGGGTCCAAAATTTGTGCATGGTGTTGCCGCTTTAAAAGTCATAGTTTGACTATAGTTTCAAACCAAAACCTCTGGGGGCACTTTTTCCAAGGCTATCCTGCTACACCCTTTAAATGAAAAAAGTTGAACATCTAACTAAAATATTAAAGCTCATCAAAAATGTACCTATTTATGTTTGGTTGACAACAATAAACATTATATTGTCAATAAATATTATATCGACGGTAGAAAGGCTAATTGACTTAACCGACATTTTATGAACTTTACAGGAGAGCCGTTTAAAGTTTTATTTTTTAGAAAAAAAATCACTACAAAAAAAGTAACAGGTATATTGTAACGCAACTGCCATCAAATATTCAAGATATAAAGGCGCATACTTTGGTTCCTACCTTGATAAAATTAGTTTATTATGTCTCGAAATAAAGGTCGCTTAAGACAAATCTACTAAAAATGAGAGAAAGGCTAATTGGTTCAAATATCAACAGCGTCTGCCGCCGGAGGCAAGTCAAATGACTGTAGTGTACAAGTGCACTTTTTTAAAAAGAAGGCTAAATGAGCTAAGCGCTATTTTTACTATACAACGGGGTAAGGCTAAACAGTTTAAGCGATTCTTTAATGGAAATAAGTGGCGATTCTAATTGACTTAATGACACACACTCATTGAAAAACGGATTGCTTAAATCTCAGGAATTATATGAATATGATTAAACATGGTGGTTGAAGCTCGGATATTTAGAGACAAAGGTATAATTACTCTGCAGGTCTAAAGAAAACAAAATGAATGAAAATCGTTTTTCTCAATTTTTATTGCTATATTATAAAGAAAAATATTTGCTTCTAATAACATAATTAGATATTTATTTGGCAGAATCAGTCTTAGAAAAATTGCGGATATTGATTACAGCGTTTCATCCGCAATAACCTTTCTGTCGCTTTTATTGGAAAAAAGCTCTTTTTGCCTAACATCTTTAATTAATTTATTACTACGCTATCAAGCGTTACATTTTTTAATCTTAATTTTTATTATATCTGTAGTCAGTTTTTTTTTACAATATAAGCGGCAGAAATACGTAAGTAAGTATTTAGACTTAAACTTTAATTATTATTGAATAATCAAGAAATAACAATGAAAATAATTAAATTATTTCATAATGTGAAATACACAATTTCAGTATCACACACAAATCACTACGGCACATGCGCCTACCGGCACAGACTACAAGTGATTGACGCGCCCGCGCGGGGGGCGGCGGTAGTTATAGGCGAGCGGCTCAAAAAGCACCGACGGCGGCAAGAGTGTGATTGTACCGCCGAGTCAAAAGTTTCTCATAGAAATTTTTGATGATTTAAGCTACACTAATATGATGCATTATGATTTTATTACAAGGATTTAAATGACACAGGTCAAACAAATATTCTATTTCAACCAACATTCTCATCTATAAAAAGAGGTTCAAAATGCTTAAGTAACATACATTTTATGGTTTAGGGTTTTACGTATTTGGTTGAAGCGACCCATGCCCTAAAAAATTGGGAAGAGCTAAATGGTTCAAGCGACATGCTTCTTTTATTTTAAATGGAGGCTAAATGCTTCAAACGCCTATGGTGGCACTTTTTTGTTGAAGTTCAATTGACTTCAACGACTATGCTCGTGTGTGCTGGAGTAAAGCCAAAAGGTTCAAATCAAAACGAATGGCAAAGTTGGGAAAGTAAAAACCGCTTAAGCGGGAACCAACCAAACATGTTTGTGGGTCAAGTCACGTTTCATTCCAAAATGCATTTTTTTGTGTTGCTTCATGCCTTGATTTTTTAACGCTCTACCAAATTTCAGAAGTGTTAACCGCCATCAAAATCGTCTGATCGCTATGAAACCGAGCTCAATCGATGGAGAAAAATCTGCCGATTCCGATGATATAAATAACTCAATATCGCCCAAAGTGTCGCTTAAGCCAATTAGCCTTTCTACCGTCGATATAGTCTTAACCTCCTGCCGCCCAGACCATAAAATTTGCCAGAGAATTTTGTATTAATAATGTAGAAATTAGAATATAATTTATTTTGTTTAAGGAGACCTTTTAATAGGCCTCTGGGCGGCAGGAGGTTAAATAATAATAACTATTCGACTACGGAACTCACTCCCTATTGAATTAAGACGTGCCGAATCGATTGCATCCTTCAAAACATTACTTAAGAAACACTATCTGTCACTTCTTTCACTTCACTTCATCAGCCTATCTCGGTCCACTGCTGGATGTAGGCCTCTCCTATTAACTATAAGATTAAGATTATTCCCAAATTGGTATAGACGCATTAGGAGGTAAATGCTCATAATCGCCACGCTGGGCAAACGGATTGGCGATCGCAGTAATGTGTCCACTATGATGACGCTGCTGCCCATCATCAATCTTCTATCAAAGTATGGTCAGTGACACTTTAATCCCTTAGTCGACTCTTACGACACCCGCGGGAAGAGTTGGGGTGGTGACAAATGTATTCTTACTGCCGTCACCACACGGTCACTTCCTTAGTGTTGAATTATTTATTTATTTTATTTATTTTCTCCTTTCATTCCAATTGACTTAAAGTAATTATTTCTCATAGTTTCACTATGTGATGTATCTGTATTTTCATAAAATGTATATGTATTTCTATGTGTATCTATTTATATGTATATACATATATATATATATATATACAGGGTGTTTGTTATGTCGTTAGCCAAATTTGGATATGTCATTCGCGATCATCAGTACACAACATTTTTGAAAAAAAAAGTGACACTTTTTTTTTAGTTTTTTTCCCGTTTTTCATCCGGCAAAAACAAAATTTGTGGTTACTAGGCAAGTTTGTTTCAATCCGTGCGATTCGATGGTAGACAAAAGGGTAGCAGGTTTGAGTAGTCAAGTCTTAGCCAATCAGGAGTTCATCACAAGCACCGATCAGCCGACGTCACTCACCCCACCATCGGCACTAAACAATGAATAAAATGTCCTAACTACATGTACACACGATTGTTATTTGATTAAAACTGCCCAAGCGCATACCTACCTGTACCTGCTCGTTGTCATCAACAATTCAATTTGCTTAGAGAGTGCATTAGAATCGATATCTGAGGTAAACCAGTACGCGTTTGTATGACGGAACATTTAAGTTACTCCTTTCTTGAGGTCAAATTATGCTGGCTCGGCTGATCGCAAGATGCCATGTGCCATTTGTACAGCACTCTGTAAACAAAGAAGGAGTGCGCTTGCGTGAACACGCTCGAGTCAAACTACCTTCAGATCGGCGCGCAACTCAAAATACCCTCATTATTAGTACTGTATACGATAGACTGATAATGCTGTCTCGTGGGTTTTACCTGCAAGCTAAGCTCCACCTCCATTCCCCACCATGCGTAGGAAACTTGTTACGTATTGAATTAGTTACCTTATGCGGGTTAATTAAAGTTGCAAACTCAAACACCCTTTCCAATCTGATTTGGCAGTTATGAGCGCATACTAGGTGGGGTAACACTAGGTGGGTACGCAAAGTAAGCAAGTGATCATAGTGACCAAACATTCGTTAGATAGTGGGATTTTTAAAAACATCTATAACAATGGATTATTTTTGTTTTACCAAATATTTTTTTACGCCTTTACCCAACACATATTGTAATATGGCTAATGATATAAAAAACACCCTGTATATATATATATACATATTTATGTATTTGTATTTTGTGTTTATTTTTACATTCCTTAGCCATCAGACCATTTTTCTCAGTTTTGCACCACCTAAATACTATCAACGTTTACTTTCTTATCTCCTCTACCCAAAGGTTGTCTGGAAGAGATCGCTATAAGACCGCCTTTTGTTTACCTCTTTCTATAACATGTACTTTTATTATTTGTTTTGTATTTGTCTTTGAGGTGCAATAAAGAGTTATTGTATTGTATAACTACACAACCTCGTGCGCGAGCGCCGCACAGTGAACTGCCGGCCACGGCGGTCAGATCTGAGGGGAGGGGTTTTGCACTTTGCGGGGTATTAGCGTAGTATTGTTGATTAGCGTGTTTTTAGTCTTGAAACATTGTATTTTTTTCTGTAGTTTTCATCCGTTTAAACTAAGTCACTAGGTTTTAGTGTTGTATTTGTAGCCGAAATCGTAATTAAGTTCTTATTAATAAAAGGTTAAGGGACTTTAGCCATGTTTAAGCGTAGAAGCTGTTTTTTAATGTAGTATCAGACAATAAAAGTGCGTAACAAAAAAATAATAATAAAAGGGTAAAAGGACTTAAACGAGGATATAAACAGTTTTTGTCAAGTAACGTGTTTTTAGCTGCGTATCATGCAGTTTAATCATTAAATGAATACAACTGCTAAGTACCTTAACATTACTTATAGCTATGTAATGTAGATTTGCCATTTTATAGTATTGTAATCTATCAACTTATACTGCACTTAGCGGGGTATTTGGATTGAGTATCTCCGTGAATATAAATGATAAAAATATGATTCCAAGACCAGTCTATAGGGTTTTAATTCCTCTTTCAGAATCTTTATTCAATTGAAAACTACTATTTTGCTGCTTAGGCCGGTTTTAGGTATAGGACGGCAGAAATAGCCTTTTCTAACCTAAAATACCTAAAGGGAGTAAATTACAAAAATTTCAGCGTTCTTTACATCGTCTGTCATCATTAGGGAGGAGTATTTTTGATAAATTAGGTACATTGTTACTTGTTCCATAGACGAAGTTCGAAACTAAGTAATAGTATTTTAAACGACTGAATGCATAACTGTTTTGTCGTGCTGAGTGAATCAGTACAATACGATTCAAGTGCAAAAACTTACGTTTGTATCGAAATAGGCAAGCATTTGTAGCCGTAGCAAGAGTTGGCAAATAACGTTTACGTTAGCATTTAATCGATACGTAAATCATTTTATCGCGCGTGCACTTTTTTTTTTTTATTGGGCCGCTGGACAGCTTTGGGCCATATTTTTCAAAGTTGGCCCCCCACTTTTTTGGATTTGTTACTTTTAATATGACTTCCACTCAGAATCGCGAGCTCTTTCGACCCAGATAAAATAATTTTTTTGTCACAAGATTTATTTCCATTGCGTTACCATTTTTTATACATTTTGTATGGTGGTAACGGAATGAAAATTTCGAAACCTGTATGTAAACTTTGAGACAACATTTTTCTCCCATAAGGATCAAAAGCTTACGATTTTTTTTTTTTTTTTAAATAACTTCGGACATCTTACACAAATCGACCTAGTCCCACGGTAAGCTCAATTAAGGCTTGTGATGTGGGTAACAGGCGACGATATATATAATAGATAGATACATATACATAAGTATTTAAATACATACACAGCCACGACCAAGGAACAAATATTTGTGATAAATTAATACACCGATTCGAACCCGGAACCTCCAGCTTCGTAGGCAGGGTCACTACCAACTAGACTACGGAGGCTGACAAACGACGATTCTGACTAGTACCCGTATAAAAAATAGCTATGTTATAAAAAAAGTGGAGGGGACTTTGAAAAAAATGGCCTCTTTTGCGCATCGAATAAAACCTAAAGTAACTGGATGCTAAACCAAGTTGCCAATCACTAACGCTTAGTAGCGTATCGTAGTTTTCCCTCTCTGTCACTCTTTCATGCGACAAAGACAGTTAGCTACCTTTCGTTTACGATTGACGACTAAGCGTAAGCGATTGGCAACTTGTCTAAGCACCCTGTTAGCTGCCAACTCTTGGTACGGCTGCTGGCAAGTGGCATCTCAGGGGACCCACGTTATTCGGCACTCGACGGTGACAGACGACAAGTCCTATTATTAATATGCCAGGAAAAGTTACAGCTATTACAAAGCATCTGTGATCGACGTTCCCACTGCGACGTGTCATAGACAAACATGCATGTAGATGACGCGTATGTCATTCATAAAAATAAAATATGAGGTGATTTCTGAGTGACAGAAGTCGACAGGGTAAATATATACTAGGTATAGAATGGAATAGAATAAAATAAATTTTTATTCACATAAAGCACACATTACAGAACAGCAAAAGTAAATACAGTGGAAACATTGTCTGAGTTAAAAGTAAAAAAAATATACATAATAATAATAAAAAATGTTACTATCTTGTAGCAACACTAACATTCATATAGTCATAGGTATAGTCAGCAGCAGATATTGCTTAGCGGGTAGGGTTTTCACAATGATCATAACACACTATAGTCTTAGCAAAAAGGTCGTGCCAAGTTCATTTTGAACACTCTCCCCGCTTACCAATATCTGCTGCTGACTGTACGGTCGCCATCAGATATATCGAAGCGGCCACAGTGGTCACAAATATCTGAGCAGTAGACCTAGCCATGATTCCATTCTGCAATCGTATACGATAAGCGATATGTGACCATAATAATGTATTTAAATGGTCACGTGCACAGATGTCATATATATCATAGATCAAGCAAACGTATCTACTTAGCGTGTCAAATGAACTCAGTAAAATCTACTGAGTTGTCAGTCTTTAATCGCAGCTTGCAGCTTTCGGGCGTCAAATTTTGTAAGTTGAAGTGAACAAAAACATTAATAATACCTCTTTTAGTAATATTAATTGCAACAATACAAAAAAATATGAATACTCAAGGGCCTGAGACATATTTAAAATCATAGGCAAGTAACAACTTCAGTACAAAATCTGACACGCTCGGCCGCCAGACGAATGAATGAACTTGTTTCTTTTATCCAAATCTAATTCTGTGGTCACGTGGCTTTTCGTTCGAATCTGTCCTTCTCATACATTTATTATTTGTTCCTTATACGATTTCAGAATGGCATCATGGCTGGGCCTGCAGTCCTCTATTGTCTTAGCTTCAGTGGGTGAATATCTGAACGTTTCAACCGCCCAATTTTGGTGGCATAATTTTTGCCGAAGTGTCTATTCGTTACAATGTGTTACTTTGTCATTTAAAAGAGGCACGGTACCTTATACAAACGACGACGTATAACATTGAGACGTTTAGAAACTTCGGCAAAAATGATGCCACCAAATTTAGGCGGTTGAAATGGTCAGATATTCACCCTAGTGCATGTTCAGATATTTATGAGCACCGTGGCCGCTTCAATATATCTGATGGCAATTCTACGGGCACTTTGAGCCACTTTCACTACGGAAACCGCCGAGAAATCGCAAAAAAACTCAATTTTTTTTGTGAGATTTTTTTCTAGATCTCTTATGCAACTAGTTGTCTTTATAATAAATTAATGCTCAGCGCGACTGTCCTTTGTACCCTGTTGAGTGCTGCTACATGACCCAAAATCACCACGTATACTTACACCAATTGACCTAGGCACAGTAAGCTAGGATAGTTAATGAACACAATATGCGCTCGGTTTCCCCTCTCACAATTCATTCAGTTAAAGTTTTGATCTTAAATAAAACATGCGGATTGTGAACTGTCCGACGTCTCTAGGTTTGCTTTTCTGTGGTCATTTCGCACAAATCTACGGCCTTTCATGAAAAAATGTTTGATCAAATACGTTTTGAATTCATTCTAGAATGTATGCCAGGCCGAAAAATCAACACCTAGTCATTTGTTTCGGAGTTTTAAAACTCTTTTCCGTAAAACTCTGGTTACATTTAGCCCTAGAGCCAAATAATTGAAATATATTAAAGGTACGGCAATATGAACTTTGCCGTGCGGTGACAGTAAGAATTTGTTTATCACCACCCCAATTTCCCGTTGGTGACGTAAGAGTCGGCTAAGGGATTTAAGTGTCACTGGCCATTTACCTATCGAATATTCACAAGCGTATGCGCAAGCGTGTTGGCGATCGTAGTAATGTGTCCATTATGATGACGCTGCTGCTCATTATAAATCTTCTATTAAAGAATGGTAAGTGACACTTGAATCCCTTAGTCGGCTCTTACGACACCCGCAGGAGGAGTTGGGGTGGTGACAAATGTATTTTTACTGCCATCACCACACGGATTTTAGGTACGAGTATACGGAAAATAAAAATTAAAATATTGACTTCGATTTAAACCATTATCCGACAATACGGCGTTGTTTGATGTAAAGATAAACAGCGATCGTACGAGTGATAAGAGAGAATTGTGTAGTTTGATGATAATTATCAATTGACATGTCATAAGTGGTTTCTTGTCGTCTTGTCATGTCAAGTATTTTATACACAAGGTGAAGGTGACATTCAAAATTATTTTTCATCAGTCATCATACCTGGATGCTTAGCCAAGTTGCCAATCGCTAAGGCTTAGTAGCGTATCGTAGTTTTCCCTCTCTGTCGCTCTTTCATATTAGTGCGACAAAGACAATTAGCTGCCTTTCGTTTACGATTGACGATTAAGAGTTAGCGATTGGCAACTTGGCTAAGCACCCTGTTCGGTAAGTGCGCCAATGCGCGCAGGCGAAGCGATCCACAGTAGATCGAAATGAATAAAAATCGGACATTCACATTTTTTCCTAAAAATCCTATTTTAAAAAATGCTCTTCGGTTGAAAATGATATGAGAAATAAAATATGTTATATAAAATTTTTCAAAATGAGGCTTATTTTAAGCAGAAAAAAATAAAATGTGTTTTTTTTGTATGAAACTAAAAAATATGTATCTTATAGTAAGAAAACCGTTACCGATCCCGCTTTCAAACCTTTAGAATATCATTGTCCTACTCTAGAACAGTAGAAAATAGTTAAAACCTTATCTCAGTAGGTGCCCGTTTTCTTTTGTAGTCCAATCAAAAGTCAGTAAATACAACATTTTTCTTGGTTCCTTATTTTTTTATTTTCATTTAAAAAACGGTGTATTCAGAACAATTTAGCATAAAAATATATATATGATATTTTAGTAAGAATAAATACAATTTTTTGTAAGAAATTTTTATTGAAATAGAAACATTTATTGCGGTGATTTTAGTGATAGTAAACACATAGAGCTAAAATATACTTTATATGAACAATAACGATATAAGTAAATAAAAAAATGCCTTAAAAATCTTTATTATTTACCACCTTCTTCTATACTTTTTTAAATAATAGAAAACATAAGCACTGATGACGCTGAAAATATAGAAATGTTTGAAAGTGTAGAAGAAGGTGGTGAATAAAATAGATCTAAGATACTTACAATGTTTTTTTAATAACTTACCTCTAAATGTATCGAAACATGTCGAGCAATTATCGACTTTAATTTACGTGAGTAACCCGCTTGATAAATATTTAATTACATTGTAATTGTTGATTTCAAGTAGGTAAATATTTAAATATTTTGGTACTACCATAGTTAGTAAAAACATCGCAATAAATATTTGAATTCAATGTCTTAATTTTTAACCAATTTCTTGAGAGAACTTGTATTTATCTGTATGAAAATGTCATAAATATTTTATTTTTATACTAAATTGTCATGAATATAGCGTTTTTTAAATGAAAATATAAAAATACTCAACTAAGAAAAATATTGTATTTACTGATTTTTGATTGGACTATAAAACAAAAACGGGCACCTACTGAGATAAGGTTTTAACTATTTTCTACTGTTCTAAAGTAGGACAATGATATTCTAAAGGTTTCAAAGCGGGATCGGTTACGTTTTTCTTACAATAAGATACCTATTTTTCAGTTTCATACAAAAAAAAAACACATTTAATTTTTTTCTGCTTAAAATAAGCCTCATTTTGAAAAAAATTATATAACATTTTGTATTCCTCATATCATTTCCAACCGAAGAGCATTTATTTAAATAGGATTTTCAGAAAAAAATGGGAATGTCCATTTTTTATTCATTTCGATCCACTGTGCGATCATGAGATTCATGGATTTTCATACAATATTACGACATAGTAGCAATTACTGTAATAAAAATGATATACCTACAGTAGAGCCTCGATAATCCGAACACCAAAAAAATACCCCCTGTTCGGATTAGTAAATCATGCTTTTTTCTTCAGGTCACTAATTGTAGCTTTTCCAACGCCGTACTTCTCAGAGAGTGAGGTTGCAGTCACTCCATCTTTTAAGGCATCCAATATAGCGCACTTTTGAGAATTAGTCAAAGTTTTGTGTTTACTCTTTGGTGTAGGATCTATATTAAACGGTTTTATTTTAACAATAATAACCTCAAATCATGTGGCATACACAGACACAGCGCACCTGATAAATTAATTACAATCCATAGATAAAAACTGGGGTCAGGTGCCATAGCGAAAAAGGAAGGGGTCACTCGGGAGTTCGGATTACAGCGACGTTCGGATTAGCCTATGTACGGATTATCAAGGCCCTACTGTAATTGAAGTACCGGGGAGCATAACTCACCCGGTCACGTGTTCGAGTTTAAGTCATCTATGTTTTTTAGAAATGATTTCTAAAAAATAATCAAAATAAACATTAAAAAATTATTATCATAATAAATAAACATTTCTAAAAAATAGAGATGACTTAAACTCGAACACGTGACCGGGTGAGTTATGCTCCCCGGTACTTCAATTATATCTTTTTTATCATGGTAATTGCTACTATGTAGTAATTTTGTGAATATATTTTTTATTTCCTATTTTTCCACAGGTGTGATAAAAAACATTGTATGAGCCACAGGTGGTGCAAGAATTATGAACTCGTGTTTTTTTTCTCGTTTCTGTATATTGTGATTTTTGTGTATGTTACGAATAAACTTATTTCTATTTCTAAGTAAGCCCCGTCCCTTTGCCTTGGGCTTTACTTTCACACTTGTTCACAATTTCTTATTTACCGCCCTTAATACACATGTACTTAAAAAATGGGTATATACTCTGAAAATCTCTCTACAAGAGAAACTTTTCACGACGGTCGGAGATAATTATCGAGTACCGTACATACAAAAAAAATCCTCCTCCTTTATTGAAGTCGGTTAAAAAACAAATGATTTTTCATAGTGTCCGTTTGCACTCTCCGTTTATGGAACCCTAAAACAAATCTACGCCATATTCTGTGTGTCGCCTTGAAATTGATTTATTTCCCAACGCCATTATTCTGATTGGCCATTCATTTTCTTAATTCCAATTTGGGGTCTTTCACGCCCTCATGGCCTCGTTAAAGATTAATAACTACACGAAAATGTTACGAAGATTTATATAATAATTGTTAGAGCGATACTGTTACTAACAATTGTTAAATTTTGATAATATAGCAACTAATACATCAAATGTGAACTGTGGGCATTTACCTCCCAATGCGTCTATACGCATAGTTAATAGGAGAGGCTGATCTAGGCGCGGATCCAGGACTTCGTTGAGGGGGGGGCACGGCCCTATGATATGATAGTATTTTATACTTAAAACAGCACCTAGCCATACATGAGTCCAGTGTGAGAGGGGGGGGAGGCATGTGCCCCCATTGCCCCCCCCCCCCCCCTGGATCCGCACCTGCGGCTGATGATGATAATTGTTGATAGCTCATAGAAACTTTGGATTTGTTGCCTTTGGAAAGTTGTTACACAAAATTTATTTTCGTTATGACGTTAAATTTTATTTTCATTCAAGGTCCTTAAGCTCGTCCTGTCCGTCATACTAAGTTTGAGCTATTGTAATTTAAATCTAATAAGTTTGAAAATATAGTCATTTTTGTTTTGTTCTACATATTCGAATATGTCCTTTATAAATCACATTGGACAGGACGAGGTTAATTATGTACATTTTTTTAACTGACCCTTATGTTTAGGTCAATCAAATAGACATTTTGATCATTCTTATAACCCGAGTAAGATGGCTACCACTCTGTAAATAGGTCACGTGGGCCCATACGACTAAGTGCACGCGTTTTATATCCCGCTGATTTTATGGCCCGTCCTCAATTTCACCTGAGCGTTGGGTGTTCATTTTACGTGTTTATTTCATACATATATTTTTTAAAATACATTTTAACATAAGATAACGCGTCAAAAAATACTGGTCGGGTATAATTTTTCATAGAAAATTCCTACTGTAAACACACTGATTTCAAAGAGATGTTTTAATGTTTCTGAATAAAATCTAATGAAATATCATAATGTACTGAAATTTCCCAGATTGTTTTATCCGATCCACAAAAGGTGTAACTTTATTGTCCAATAACTCAGTGGATATAAAAGAGCAAGTAATGATGAAAAAGACCCTTTTTACCTAAATTTTTAGTGGTTTTTTTTAAATTACAGATTATTAGACGTCCAATCTATCTAGCGATATTTTTTTTTTCTGGGTTGTAAGTAAGTATAAATAATAAAATATTGCCCTCGCCGGGACTCAAACCCGGAACCTCCAGCTTCGTAGGCATGGTCACTACCAACTTGGCTACGGAGGCTGTCGAAATTATAATACATACGTCTCATGTTTTGAACTATAGTGGCTGGCGAAACATTATACAGGGTGTTCCACGAGCCACTGAAAATCTTGAACGGGGTGATTTGGTAGGTTAAACAGAATAATATATTTTAATATATATTTCGCCCCATATTAAAAGTTGTTCAGTATAGCCTACTAAATCACCCGGTTCCAGGTTTTCAGTGGCTCGTGGAACACCCTGTTTATTTAAATATGTCTATTGAATATTACATGTTTTGTCGCTTATTTACATTAAAAGCCTCATTGATAGTTATGTGAAACTAGGTCGATTTTTGTGAGAAAATAACATTTTTTAACAAGCTGGTATAAAGAATAAAGAAAAAAAAAGAAAATGGAAGCTCGTTGAAAACAATCTTCATCCTGTATATGTAAATTACGTACATAAATAATGGTATGAGAGTAAATGGTGCGAAAGACTTATGTCGAAACGGCGTGTACCAATGAGTTTGCGCGAAAATATGTACGAAATATGATCTCATATTTGGAGACGCTTTTTGGCGAAGGAAAACACTGAGTATTACTGTTAGTACATACATTTGTGATGAAATTGAATTGCGTGCATAAAGTACTGAGAAAAAAATTAAACGAAGATTTATTTGTAAGCGCATTTACTAAGTACATTTCTAAGAACTCCATCTTTTTTTCATATCTCCTGACTGGAAAGTTCAATTTTCGTCCGTTGTTAGGTGGGTCGAAAGATGCTCTTCCGTCCGTGACCGAAAGGAATTTTTGATCTCTCCTATCGGGAAATTCAATATTCGTACGTATCGTATCGATTTTTTTACTTTTCTCAAAGTCGTAATGAATAGTATAGTTGTTTAACTCAGGCGAAAGTGAGCCATCGGCCTTCGAATTACTTTTGCTCTCACTACGTTCAAACGCTAAAATATCTTGGGTGCAATGGGTCACTTTCCACCCTTAGTTAACAATATTCTATTTTGCGACCACCCCTAAAACATAATCATTTCTTTCAACGCCCTTTCCTTCCCTCGTTCTTATGAAAAATTACAAATCGATTCAACCAACACATCTGACACAAATAAAAAAAAAAAATCTAATTTTATCCTTACGATAAATGTTAAATCGTCATTTTTCTCTTGTTTTATTGAGATTTTAATATTTTATAGCAGTATTTTTGTACTTTATCCCGTTGTCATAAAAAAAACTACAGTTTACTAGCTTCTATTATCTATGCCCGACGTCAAAAACAGAAATAGAATATCGGGTGAAATGTTTGTTTACTGATACCCAGTTAAATAAACTGAAACATATTTCACCGACACGAAATTTGTTTTCAATGTCCAAGTAAATCACACTGATCGAAAAATATTTTATGTTCCCTGAAAATGGCTTCAGTAAGTGAAAACAATCTGGTAGAGAAGCTAGCATTTTTGATATCCTGCCAAATTGCTTGTTACATAGATGTTGTGGATAGTTTTTTGTTTTATATAAAGTGGTTTTTTATGTCTTTTACGGAACTTTATTGAATGGTCATTGAGATATTTTGTCGACTAGCTTTCGGAAAATAATATCCTACAATAGAAAACCGACAATGACAAGTGGTTTCATCGTAAATGTGCTTAAAAAAAAAGTGTTTCGCTGAGTTATTACACATTATTCTATCTCAAAATATGCACAATGTATCTGATTTGACGATTCATTTATTAATGCTGGATGATAAGCAGCAGCGTCATCATAGTGGACACTGCGATCGCCAACCCGCTTGCCCAGCGTGGCGATTACAGGCATTTGTCTCTGATGCATCCCATACGCATAGGTAATAGGAGAGGCCTATATTCAGCAGTGGACAGATTCAGAAATTGGTACAAGACCTGATGATGCGATCTTATTTGAATAACCATTTGCGCTACACTGCGCGTAGAACCGATGGCCGATGGGGCGGGAAGGTTCTCGAGTGGTCAAGGTGACCTGGTAAAGGTCGCAGGAGTCCGCTGGATGCGGGTGGCACAGGATCGGTCATTGTGGCAATCTTTGGGGGAGGCCTATGTTCAGCAGTGGACGTCTTTCGGCTGATATGATGATGGTAATGATGATGAACTTTTACAGGTAAAACTTTAGGCAATTAGTCCCTATATTGATGCCTACACCAATTACATTTACTTTGATCACCCTACGCAATTATTTATAAGAATGAATTCGTGTAATAAGTTATACAAGCAATTACTAACAGCCAACAACCCAAGTTTCCTTATTAGTTCTCAAAATACTTGGAACCCAGGTGTTCTAAAAAACCACTTTAAAAATAGAATATTCTAAAATACAAAAAACACAGATAGACAGGTCAAGTTATAATGGGCAATAAGGTTAAGTTAAAAAGCTAGTTCTAGCGGCAGATATCCTTTGTCAAAAGTATTTTGTAAGCAAGAAAACGTTTTCCGAACTTAAATTACATTCCGTTTATTTATAAGTTCCAAAAGTTTCTAAAGTTTCGTAGGATGAGAGTTTACGTACTTTGAAGACTGATTGAGACTCTATATTGATTCAACCCACGATTATCATTCATATTTTAAAGACAAACGGGTCTTAATCGCGTAAACTTACGTTTAATTATATATATACCCATGGTCGCAGGCAGACTGGCAAGAGAATGTATCAACACCTTCGATTTTCAAGATCAAGTGCGGGTAGTTCGAAAAACCCGCGCAGCTCGAAGGTGTTGATACATTCTCTCGCCAGTCTGCCTGCGACCACGGGTGTAACGTCATGCCCGAAACATCAGGATATAATTAAACGTAAGTTTACGCGATTAAGACCCGTTTGTCTTTAAAATATGATTGAGACTCACATTTTTATTGGAAATTGGAATGGCAGTACATGAAATTGTGAATACATTTGTCATTCTTCCCGTGGGTATCGTAAGAGTCGACTATGGGAATGAAGTGTCGCTGACCATTCGTTTATTAAAGATCGATGACGGGCAGCAGCGTCATCATAGTTAGACACATTACTGCGATCGTCAACTCGCTTGCCCAGCGTGGCGAATATGGGCATTAACCTACTATTGCGTCTATCATCATCATCTCAGCCATAATACGTCCACTGCTGAACATAGGCCTCCCCTCTGGACCTCCACATGTACCGGTTAGATGTGAGCTGCCTCCAGCGTGTCTCGCAACTCAGGATCATTACCAACTGGGCTACGGATGCTGGTTGTACAATTTCATACGGTTTATATCAAAATAATTTGTTTTTTACTTAAGAGTAGTTAGCTGGATCACCGGTCGCCTTACTTTTCGGCATTTTTCATAATAAAAATATGAAGCGTTGTATGGCCGAGAACTAAATTTATCTGAACGAAAACATCTTTAACTAGGTACCATTAAACTCATAAGTTCCATCAAACATGAATATTATAATCTTAAGGTGCATTCAGACCAAACGAGCATTCGCTGTTCTATCCCCCACTCTACGAAATCAACGAATCACGTTTTGTGTAACGATCGAATTTCGTAGAGTAGGGGGTTAGAATAGCGAATGCTCGTACGGTCTGAATGCACCTTTATTTGACCTTCATTTCATTACATTCTATTCAGTACGATCTAATACGCAGTCATTTACATTTGTTGGCTGAAGGATCATTCTGGACTTAATTTAAGACTTATTTATAAAATGTTTAATTATTAAGCCTAGTATTCACAAGAGTCTCATTATCTATGACCGTCAACCCAGTAAAGCGTAGATATCATTACATTTAAGTACATTAATGATTTGATTTTGTCAGCCTCCGTAGCCTAGTTGGTAGTGACCCTACGAAGATGGAGGTTCCGGGTGCGAATCCCGGCGAGGACATTATTTGCGTATTTATTTATCACAAATATTTGTTCCTCGGTCATGGCTGTCTATGTATTTAAGTATTTATATGTATGTATATATTATATTAAATATATCGTCGCTTGGTACCCACATCACAAGCCTTAATTGAGCTTACCGTGGGGCTAGGTCGATTTGTGTAAGATGTCCCAACATATTTATTTTATTTATTTATTTAAGTCCGGCATATTTTATTTTGAAGGAAAATCCGTCATAAGTATATTATGCGTCTTATACAGTTCAATTAGGGTCGGAAATCAGTTAGTAGACGGACTTTACTGATAGACGGTCTTACCCGCATTGACCTTATCACTAATATTTGTTCCTCGGTCATGGCTGTATGTATTTAAGTATCTATATGTATCTACCTATTACATATATCGTCGTCTGGTACTCACATTAATTGAGCTTACCGTGGGACTAGGTCGATTTGAATAAGATGTCCCAAGATTTTTTTAATACCTAGCATGTTCTAAGGCAAGCCAATATTTTCATAGTCATCACTAATCTATGTATCTCAGTCCACAACTGGACATAAGCCTCTCAGATTATCTACACATTAGGGATGTAACGGAGTTTTGCTTCCGCTTCTGTTTCTATGGAACTTCCGTTTTGTTTTATACATATGCTTCTGTTCTGGTTCTGTTATTTTTAAAACAGAAGTCATAGCGGATGTCAGAACCTAGCGCAACGGTGGGACATGAACGGCGTACATCCAAAACCAACAGGTTTATACCTGTCATTCGCTCATTTCTCCGCTTGCCATCTCTACCCACCCTTAACATCTCGTCTACTTAGCTCTCACTCGAGCTCCGCTTCTGGTTCAGGTTCTGTTTTCGGTTCCGCTTCCGCTTCTGCTTCCGTTGAACTAAATTCAAAACTTTTACTTCTACTTCCGCTTCCGTTAAAAAAAATCCGATACATCCTTGCTACACATATATTATGGACCCAACATCATATTAAAAATACTAAAAATAATTATGCTAAAAATACAAATGACGCTAATCTTCCAATGCTCGACCAAGACAGGTTGTGACCGATGGAGTTATGTTGGAGTCGTATTTATTTGTTGTTGTTTGTTTATAATATAATTTAGTGTACTTGTTTATATATTATTGTTAAAATGCGTTGTGTTGTATGTTATGTTACCTGTCGTAAATCTTTCACTTAATGGTCTCATCGGAAGATCAGCGCTGGCTCACGCCAGCAACATGCTGAGATGAGACCATTTCGTGGCACCTTTTCTTTTTCTTTTGTATACTGTCTTATTTACTTCGTCCTTTAATGTGTGTCATGAATAAATTATTTTCTATTTCTATTCTATTTCTATTATCCATCTCCGCGAAAATGATGATAATTATGATCATATTTTTTGTTAGTGGGCCTACTGTACGCAATAGATGTGCTATCAAGACTCATGGAGTGAATGCCGGGCTTTATATGTGATAAGGAATAAGCCTCTAATCTCGAGATACGAGTATGTTATCAGCTCGTTGGGATTTGGGCATATTTGGCAGTTTATTGCCTATGCATACCCATATCAACACAATTTGATAGTTATCTTATTTACATAACAATTTTCAAAATAAATGTAAGTAACGTATTTGGACTGTATGAGGCTATTATCCCGTCAAAGTCAAACATTAATAAGCAATTTTGAATCGTCTGACACAATAGCAAGAGGAGAGAAAAATAAATAAAACCGCTAAAAATTACTACTGAATCTAACTATACACCACTGAACTGAAAAGAACCAGTAAGAAACTCAGCGGGACTTGTTTTTTCAAAACAACCTTGCAACTCGCAAGCATATTAACTTGATACACGTGAGTTTAACTGTTTAATTATACGTATATTTGTTATGTCTCAGTTTAAATTCAGTGATTTAACGCATCAGTTGGAGAATGGTGACCCCTTTCTCGTGACTTTCGCACTTACATACTAGTTAGAACGTGAAGGAAACGACAATCATTAGACCATCATAAACATACATTAAGGACTTGTTCACACTGACCTATGACTATAAACATGTATGTACGCATAATTTCGGATTGAGGGGCATTAACATTGCATAAAAGGTAGTTGACATCATCTGCCCTAAATGACATTTATGATAAGATAAAACAAGGGTATGGTATGTCAACGATTTGTTTTATGTATAGGGTTCCGTAATTATTGCTAGTATGTAATTGTAATACTCGTTGTATGTCAGCCTCCGTAGCCTAGTTGGTAGTGACCCTGCCTACAAAGCTGGAGGTTCCGGGTTCCAATCCTGTATACTAAGCACATGATTGGTATGTCAGTATGCCGCCGCGAGATAGATTTTCTCTTTTACTAACTATATGAATAAAATAGGGATGGATTTTCTATCTATGCCATGTGGTGACGGCATGAAGAATACATTTGTCACCACCCCAACTCCTCCTGCGGGTGTCGTAAGAGTCCACTAAGGGATTGAAGTGTCACTGACCACTATTAATTTGATAAAAGATTGATGATGGGCAGCAGCGTCATCATAGTGGACACATTACTGCGATCGCCAATCCGCTTGCCCAGCGTGGCGATTATGGGCATTTACCCTCTAATGCGCTTATACACATAGTTAATAGGAGAAGCCTACGTCCAGCAGTTGACTATCATAGTCGGATGATGATGATAATGATGGATAGTCTATCTCGAGGCGACATATTGTCGCACTAATCCTGTGCTAAGCCTAATTGCCGGGGCATAATTTGTGTATTTATTTATCACAAATATCATAAGTAAGTTTGTCAGCCTCTGTAGCCTAGTTGGTAGTGACCCTGCCTACGAAGCTGGAGGTTCCGGGTTCGAATCCCGGCGAGGGCATTCTTTGTGCATTTATTTATCACAAATGTTTGTTCCTTGGTCATGGCTGGGTATGTATCTAAGTATCTATACGTATCTATCTATTATATATATCGTCGCCTGGTACCCAAAACACAAGCCTTAATTGAGCTTACCGTGGGACTTGATGGATTTGTGTAAGATGTCCCAAGATATTTATTTATTTTTATTGTAAATAGCTACTTTAAGAGTGTCCACTAGCGCTGATGTCCGCCGCGTGCGCTCGCGAGGCCCGCTCAAGGTGCATTCAGACTAAACGAGCATTCGCTATTCTATCCCCCACTCTACGAAATCAACGAATCACATTTTGTGTAACGATCGAATGTCGTAGAGTAGGGGGTTAGAATGGCGAATGCTCGTTTGGTCTGAATGTACCTTCACTAAGCGGCGCTCGGTATAATATTAAAATCCGCCGCACGCGCCCGCACTAGTTAGGGTCGTTCATACAGTTTCTTCTTAAACAAGCTTCTGCTGCGGGTAATAGGTAAGAATACATTTCTTTTAAGATGTATTTTTATTAGAACAGTATAAAACAATACATACACAAACGTCCGCTCCAAATAAGGTTGTTACTTAGTTTTGTAATAATCGGGGAACATACATTTAAAAAAAAGATTTCGTCGAATTGTAAACCTTCTCCTCTTTGAAGTCGGTTAAAAATCTATGTATTTACCCATTTTGTAATAAATAATTATTGTATCAAATGATACTTGTTTATCAATCTTTCGATAAATATATCCGTCACATAAACTTATTCCAATCCTATTGCAATTTTTATTTTATTTATGTGTTCAGCAATGGAGTTCTTTCGACTGATATAATGATGACATATCCATGTCACGTAGGTATGATCAGTCGAGCTATCAGTCTTACATTATTGCATGCAAATTAACAAGTTTGATGTACATAATAAAAGTAAAACGCGAAACGAAAAAAACTTACGTGATTGTAATTACAGTAAAGGCAATTAGCTACTTTGTCAGGTTTAGGTAATGTACTCGTACTTAGGCGATTAAAGTGTTCCTAAATTTGGTCTTTTTTCTAAAGGTCGTGACCCGCTTAGTTTTTGTTTTTACCCGGTAATTTGTCTATGTCAGTCTCGATACTAAGTTCCCTTTTACAGATCGGAATTAACTACCTACGTAAGCAAAAACCACAAATCACTTTAAAATCATTGAAAGTATTACGTATAGTATAAAAACCGACATGAAAATATTTTTCTCAAACATGCAATGAAATATTGTCTTAACGTTCCTTAAAATAGACTCGAAAGTATCGCTTTTAGGACGTAGTAACTCACTGGGATGGAAATGGAATTTCATAACACTTTTCAGGCCTAGGCCTGCAAAGTAACTTTCTTTTAATTTCGACAACATTGTCATATGTTTTTTCGTATTTCTTTGTATGTTTGAGAAAAGCACTTTACACGGTTCGGCGTGAAAACGGATTCCCGGCCTAACTTGGCTGGAAATCCTCATTTTCCCGGCCTCTGATGTAATGTACTATTTCATTAATATATTTTGCAATGGACCCCTCAATTTTGTGGACCATTTCGTGGCCTTATTGTTTTCTGTTTTGTTACTATAGTATGTGTTTTTTGTTTAGTTAACTATTGCAAAGTCTACGACATTATTCTATTCCTTTTTTACATACTATACTTTTTAACTTTTTCGAAACTACGTCAAATACAAAAACTGTCACTGAGACGTCAAAAAAGTGACAAAATTGAATTTAAACTTTAGGTACGCATATGCGTGGCGGTTTTTATGGCTCTGTGACCCATGACTTACATATCGGTCTTTGGCGTTGAACCTCTGGTGCCAATATATCAGTCATTGGCGTATAAAAGTTTAATATACAGGACCCTCTAAGAGAAGTATGGGATGTCCTTGTTTGTATCATCTGTAATCAGTTAATCCTCGGCTCTTGGGATTCGCGAACTTTATCTAAAGCGGTGCTAATACGAATAGTTTTGTGAATTTTCCCTATATTATGTATTTTTTCTCAGATATCGCAAAATTATCTATATTTTATGTTTTTTCCAATTTATAACAATAAATAAACATCAAAGGACAATCTATCT
This sequence comes from Thaumatotibia leucotreta, assembly GCA_025490895.1. Classification (NCBI taxonomy): domain Eukaryota; kingdom Metazoa; phylum Arthropoda; class Insecta; order Lepidoptera; family Tortricidae; genus Thaumatotibia; species Thaumatotibia leucotreta. Next base: position 13,472 of record JALPQI010003479.1, on the reverse strand, counting down.
AGTTCTAAGGTAAGGTCAATACAATTAAGGTTTTTGTTTTGGATACAAAATGACAACATGCATATAATATTTTCATAGATATAGATATTTTAATACAATAGAAAGCATCTATAAAAACAAGGAGCAAATATATATATATATATATATATATATTACATACTCGTAAAACTGTCCTCGCCAGGATTTGAATCCAGAACCTTCAGCTTTGTAGGCAGGGGCGCTACATATTAAACTTCAATATCATTAAAAGACTCAGATTTGTAGATCTTGTATCTTTTTGACATCAAATTATATTGTTATTTCCCTGAATTGTCATACAATCTAATGTAGGCAAAACTTTAGTGTTTAAAAAAACCTACAAAAATGTATGGAAAAAGAGGTTTTTCAATGATGACTTGCTATTTTTTGGACGAAAAAGATACATTAGTTTTCGCGGATAGTCCTGCGACCTTAACCACCGGCAGTTAGATTTTTATAACGTGTTTATATTTGTGTAGTTTTTGTATGTTATATTGTATTTTACTTTTATAACCATATCGTAACAAGCTAGCCTAAGAAGATATTTAAATAAAAGAAATATACATATAGCCAGCCTCCTTAGCCTAGTTGGTAGTGACCCTGCTTACGAAGCTGGAGGTTCCGGGTTCGAATCCCGGCGAGGGCATTCTTTGTGTATTTATTTACCACAAACGTTTGTTCCTTGGTCATGGCTGTGTATGTATCTAAGTATCTATACGTATCTATCTATTATATATATCGTCGCCTGGTACCCACATCACAAGCCTTAATTGAGCTTACCGTGGGACTAGGTTGATTTGTGTAAGATGTCCCAAGATATTTATTTATTTATTTATATAAACGTCCATTTTCTAGATTAACAAAAATTGCTTTTGATGTTTTCACACACTTTCATCTTGAACTGCACGTAATTAATGCTATTTAAAGTGCTTATGTCACATGCTAATTCTCTTTAAGTTTAAAATTATCGTCTGTGTCGTGACAATGCGTAATTAAGAACAAGCTGTTAAAAGTAAATAGGTTTATCTAATTAAACAGCAAAACTAATTATTTTATGTACCTAAACACGGTGTTTTTCATAGAATTCTCTAGTGTCTATAAAGTCTGAAGCTTTAGGGCGTGTATTTAAGGCACTACTCCCACCAAAAGCGAGTTAACTATTGATAGCTGGACTATCATCATCATTTCAGCCATTTATCGCACACGGCTGAGCATAGGCGTTTTTTATGTGACGAAGGTAGACAACTGAGCTCTCAGCCCACCTGATAGAAAGCAGGAACTGCGGCCCATGGACAAAGATGGGACTTAGATGGACCTACCCTGAGGACTTAGATGGATTGCCTCTATCTATGCCAGTAAAGAATCTCGACAAATGCAACGGAATTTCCATTTTTATTTAAGTTATTATAAGGTAAGAGCACCAATGCTCGATAGGTGCTTTAGTGAGTAGATGATATCTAAGATGCTTCGTTTTAAACTCCCGTATTTTAGTATATGGTTCAGTTACAGGCACTTGTACCTACATTTTGTTGAATTGTAACATAGTACTTTTATAAAACAGAGATTGTAAAGAACTGTGAAGTATTTTCAGTAAACGGTTGTAAAATTGTAACTTGTTACTTTATAAAATTGCTTACTATGGAGATGAATACTCGTGATTAAAATAAAATAACGTCATGCTGATATATTTAATTTAAATCCGTGTGGTGACGGCAGTAAGAATACATTTGTCACCACACCAACTCCTCCTGCGGGTGTCGTAAGAGTCGACTAAGGGATTGAAATGTCACTTACCATTATTTAATAAAACATTGTTGATGGGCAGCAGCGTCATCATAGTGGACACATTACTGCGATCGCCAATCCGCTTGCCCAGCGTGGCGATTATGAGCATGTACCTCCTAATGCGTCTATACGCATAGTTAATAGGAGAGGCCTACGTCCAGCAGTGGACTATCATAGGCTGATGATGATGATGATGATGAAATCCGCTTGATGTAACGAAGTGATTTGATGTGGCTTGAAGCCGAACTTTGTTTTAAATATGTGGTTGAAAAGTGTATACAGCAGCTGAGGGCATCGAGAACTTCGGAAACCGCAAATTCCGATCATCTCTCTATAAATAAATTTAAATAGTTAAATTCACGAGTATTTACACTACGTGCTACATGTTACGGAGAGCCACCGACTGGAATATTTTACATTGAAAATTAATGATTGCACATCCTGATTCCAAACAGGTTTTTAAAATAATATTTACAAGATTGGTAAAAACCATATTAATGTCAGATCAATTAATAATTAAAAATATATAATAAATTAAATGATGATTTAAAAGGCGAAAATAATACTGTATTATTTTTAAGACAACAGAAATAAATTGATAAATGTTATTATAATTTAGAATAATTTTTCAATGACCATAATATTTTATTTTTACTTGTAAATTTATAATTCTTAAATTTTGTACTTACTTAGGATAAGGTAGTAGTTAAGACTAGTTCTAAGGTTATAATTATTTGCCCTTGTATCTGACACGTATTTTATATGAAGTTATGATAGCATGAATAAATGAATTATGAATATGAATTTGAGATTGGTCAGAGTTTGTTCAATCAGTCCAAAAACGTACATATATGTAGATGAGCAATTTTTTCAAATTTCCCCCCAACTTTTTTTGGATTTCGAACTTTTAATTTGATTTTCTCACAGAATCGCGAGTTCTTTCGTTCCTGTATGCTTAGCACATGATTGGCGCGACAGTATCTCGCCGCGAGATAGTCTATCCGTCCCTCTTCTGATAATATAGCTAGTGAAGGATGGGACATCTATCTCGCGGCGACATACTGTCGCACCAATCATGTGCTAAGCCTGCTGATGGAGGAAAAATGTTGTGCCAATTTTTTTGTTCATTCCATTACCATTGGTTTACACACTTTTTATGACGGTGACGGAATGGTAAAAGCGAAAAAAAATATTTTTTCCTATTGCGATAGTAAACAGCTCACGATTCTGAATAAAAATCATGTAAAAAATATCTATGTTACAAAAAAAATCAGGGGGCAGCTTTGAAAAAAAAAGACTGTTTCGTTAAATAATTTAAAAAATGCTAATAAAACAGCAGATTTTTTTTACGAATTTTTGCTACGAAGCGAGAAACGACATTGACTTTTTGCTACGACGTAGCGCTACGAGCGTAGCTTAGCGGTGATAGTGTCACTGAATGAGCAATATAGTGACAATCGTAAACACAGATAGTGTCCACTCACTAACGTACTGACCTGAATCCATATCTGATTAAAAGCACTATGTAGCCGTACCATTTGCAAGTATCGGTAACGTTAGGTTTTACTCGATACGTAGATCAGGCCATCTCGCTTTACTCCAATATGTCAGTACGAGCGCGATAGTATGCATTACGTATCGAGTAAAACCTAACGTATAATTTACTTTCCAACGTGGTACGGCTAATGATAGCGTACACGTATACCATTATTTATTCTCAATAAGTTTTGACCTTGACATACCCAAATAAAAAAAATCATGCCTCCTAGACTCCTTGACACTATCTGGGGCTAATTTCTCGAATGCTTGTAACTTGTAACACAAGTGGAAGTCTTTATCTAATTAATAGTGTTAAAAAGAGACTTCCACTTGTATTACAAGTTTCACACTTTCCGAAAACGGGCCTCTGCTTTTGTAGCTAAAATACTCTTAAAAAATACAAAAAATTTGTGTATTGTTGGATACGTTGCCATGTTAAGGGTTAATAATATTCCTCATTTTTCCCAGATTGTTTTATACAAGTGACACTACGTCTAATTCTTTAATAAATCTGGAAGCTTGAGGAATAATATATTTAAAATTTTAATTTAATCAATAGTAATAACAAATATTTAATTGAATATAGTTACTACTAACCTTTATCAAATTGATGATAAACGCCAACCAAAGAAAAGTTTTTCAATAAAAAACACACTCAAAAATCCTTTACAACTTTTTAAGAACTTACAAACTTTTTACAAAACTCACAAAACTTGGTTATTATCTCCAATTATTCTATACAAACAAGACATTAAGGCATTAAACCTTGACTTAGTCTCCAAATAATACTTTCAATAGTATAAACTTTGTTGTGAAATGATTTCAGAATCGCGTGGAACTTTATCGATGGACACGTGCGTACCGGTCGCTCGCTGGAAACGGACTGACGCGCCTTTGAAGACAGAGCCTTTAGGATTACAATCACGAATGTGTAAATATGAAATGTATGCCTGGAATGGATACTTCAGCTGTCAAATGGAAGATCCATTTGATGAAAAGTATGGCTCGAGTATGTTTTTTTTTATGTTGGTACAAGAAAGTGGCTCCACTCCACCTGATCGTAAGTGAAAAGTAGAGCCAAATCGCGGCGGCAACGAACAGTGGCCTATACCACAAAACTTTACAAACGTACAATTCTACAAAATTGTAAAAATTCCCATAAAAACATTTGTCAATTTTGTACGCTTGTAAAGTTTTGTGGTATAGGCCACTGCAGTAACCTGTCAGTTGCCACCGCCTTGCTGGCCCGCTAGGTGCTTCTTCACGTTTCGTTTAAATGCATTTTTTAGCTTTGAGAAGAAAGTAGGATCAATCATGAATATGTAAATATAAAATGTATGCCTAGAATGGATACCACAGCCGTCAAATGGATCTTTATGATAAAAAGTATGGTTGGAGTATGTAGTGCATTTTTAGCTTTGAAAAGAAAGTAGGATAAATTATGAATGTGTAAATAAGAAATGTATTCCTAGAATGGATACCACAGCTGTCAAATGGATGTTTATGATAAAAGTATGGTTGGCTTGGAGTACTAAGTTATAGTGCGTTTTATAGATTTAAAAAGTAGGCGATATTGACATGTCTTTTGAATAAAACACTGCTGAAAAATTAGATATAGTCAATATGTAACAATTGGGTACTTACACATAATTTACAATAGTTTATTTTCATAATAATACATTACTATACAAGTACATAAAAAAATAATACTCAAAATTAGTGACGATAAATTTAAATCGATACAAGTTACGAATTTCCTTTTTTCACGTGTATCGTGGCAGAAACTGGATGCATAAAGCAGCAAACCGATATCTGTGACGTACCTTGGGGGAGGCCTATGTCCAGCAGTGGACTGCAACGGACTGATGATGATGATGATGACGTGTATCGTACAAAGTTTTTCAGTACTCATGGCCCTCCAAAGTTTCGACTTGACATATAATAATCATATACCCGAGAAATTTGACCGGTGGTTGCTAAGACCGAGTGGCCGAGGGGTACAGGCATCAGCCGCGAAAGCTGAGTACGTGGGTTCGATCCCCACCTCGGACATAGGTGATCTTGGTCGTTTTTCTTTGGTATATGACATCTAATATTTATAAAATATAATAATCACTTCTCGCGAAAGCGCGTATGTAAGAACCAAATGTACGGAATATTTTTGAAAATATTTTCTTCGGTTAATTATAATCTTAATAGCCACAAAATGGGTGCCGGTACAGCGACGCGGACGTGGCAGGCCCAGACGGAGATGGCGAGATGATATGGACTCGTTCCTAGACAACTGGCCGGAGGAAGCACGAAATCGGGAGTCGTGGAGATCCAGGGGAGAGGCCTTTGGCGCGCAAGTATGCATTGGCCGTTCCCACGGTTGCCGCCACAAGGCTATAAAGCGACGTCTCGCTTAGTGGGGTTTTAGTGGGTATACCAGGGCCTCATTAGCCCTGGGAGTCCCACATAACCACCCGGGTCCGTCCCCGCGCCCGGGTGGTATGCGTAACGCATTTCCCCGCGTGAAAAAAAAGGGAAGAGGCCTTTGCTCAGCAGTGGGACATCAATATATGCTACGAAAAAAAAATCACCACCACTTCTACCACAGTGTCTATCAGATAATATATCTTAGCTAGCACCCGGAGCACTAAATATCTTGAATAAATAAGTAAATGACTGTACGCCGATAGTTTTAACGAAATAAAAGACTATGCGTCAAAATAGACCTGGGAGTAGGTAGTATCATTAATAAGGTCTGTTTATGTACTTTGTTTCATTCTATAGGACCAAAGTTGAATTCCATTGAATAATTTTATATGAGTAAGGGCGTTTGTGCACTACACTGACTTTTACCGTCCGGTAGTCCGGTTTTTTACGGTCCGATTTGCCACGCCATTAAATGTATATAGTAGCTTGTGCACTATACGTAATTTTACCGTCCGACATTTTACTTTTCCCCATTCCGGACAGTATTTTTTCGATCCGAGATGACAGCTATGAAAAACGTGTTAATGCTTGTACACTGCGTCCGGAATTGCACTGACTTTTATGACTGTCGACTGACTTTTCATGCTACTATGCCGCACCTTCGAGTAAAAAGACGGACAAGTGCACATCATGCCAATCATCCGTTTTTTAGGGTTCCGTAGCTAAAATGGCAAAAAGAACCCTTATAGATTCGTCATGTCCGTCTGTCCGTCTGTCCGTCTGTCACAGCCGATTTACTCGGAAACTATAAATGCTACAGTAACGAAATTTGGTAAGAATATGTGTTATATGAACCGCTACAGGATTATGATACTAAATTGTAAAAAAAACCATTGGGGTGGGGGCCCTCCATACATGTAAATGAGGGTAAGAAAAAAAATTTTAGTTGTATATAAGCGTGTGGGGTATTAATAGAAAGGTCTTTGAAAATGATATGAAGGTTTATAAATCTCATTTTTATTTAAGCAAATCGTTTTCGAGATATCAGCTCTCAAAGTCTGAAAAATGTGCCCCCCCCCCTCTATTTTTTAAACTACGCGATATAAAATTCTACAAAAAATATATGTTATGCACCTTAATAAACTCTTTCAACTATTTTTGGTTTGATTCAATTATCTCCTATAGTTTTTGAGGTAGGTTGATTTAACTGTATTTTTTTAATAATAAATTGATAATGGTACGGAACTCTTTGCACGCGAGTCCGACTCGCACTTGCCCGGTTTTTTTCATGCTACTATGCCGCACCTCCGAGTAAAAAGACGGACAAGTGCACAAGCCAATCATGAGTTTTTTTCATGCCATATCGGACCATGAAAACTCGGTCTGCCGGACAGTAAAATTCATTGTGGTGCACAATCGCCCTAAGGCGTTCTGCGGATACTCTCTAAGTAAATCACCGTCGTTCAGACACCATACATCATAGTATTTACTCTGAGTAAAATACAAATATCTCCGTTTTGCAATGGAATTGAACATAGTGCCCATAGAATGAAATGAAATAAATGTAAATATCTATTTAATGACACCACTTTTAGCTCTGTTGGTTCTTGGTCCACTCTCCATACAAATATGCCCATGGGCCTTTATGAAACTGGATTATATCGCGATTATTAATTCGTTACATCCTGACATTTCGAACACTTGACTTGAAATGGACTACACACACGTTTGCATTGTTTATGTAGCATACTTATGTATAAAACCAGCGTGACTCAAGTTACCGTAATCATAGCAATAAGAGACAAAAAGCTGATCCACCCCTATACTAAGAAGAAAGAAATATAAAGGCTGTCTCCTCGAAATGAATAAAGAACTAAAGTCTACAAACTAAAGGCATCTATCTGCATAGAACGCCCATATATTTCATGAGTCATCACTTTCCGAATAGACTCTGTTACAAATTAGACTCCATTTCCCTTCCCATATTCCTCCTATGGAACTAACAATAGGACTGTAACGAATCAAAACATAATATACCTACTTAAGTAAATAGAGCAATCGTTCTGTGACTTGCTTATATAATACATATATGTTGTTACTAGCCAAATTGTAATGATATAACAATATAATTGGGATTGACACAGAATAGCTAGCGATACAGATATCTCACTATAATAAATATTACCGTATTTGTGAAACAAATCAAATTATTTCACTAAATATTTCGATGTGTGTATTTAAATTGTCACACTACTATACTTATACTATAAACTATAAATATAATATTTCATCATCATCATATCAGCCGAAAGACGTCCACTGCTGAACATAGGCCTCCCCCAAAGATAACCACAATGACCTTCACCCGGTCGTCACTCCACCTTGTCGGGGACCCTGCGCCTTCCGGTACGTGGCGGCCACTCGAAAACCTTTCCGCCTCAACGGCCATCGGTTCTACGTGCAATCTGCCCGCCCACTGCCATTTCAGTTTAGCGATTCGGAGAGCTATATCGGTTAGAAGTCATACATAACCTAAAAAAAAAACAAGTTAACCAACGTTCGAGGTGGTGATCGAAACCTTGTAGATCGTTTAGATTCGTGGCTGATGCCTAAACATTAAAAGCTGAGGACGTGGGTTCGAATCCCACCTCCAGCTCCAAATTGGTGAATATCAATTTTTCATCGAAATTTTGAAATAAGAATTTGTAATGAAAATACTCAGGATTTGGCTAAAAGTGTTCATATCATTCCTAGTTTTAATTATATCCTGCATGTTAGTAACACGCTGTATAATTTATGATAACTTAAATTTTAATATTCCTATTTTTTTATTTAGAATCGACGATATAAATAAATAAATATCCTAGGACACCTTACACAAATCAACCTAGTCCCACGGTAAGCTCAATGAAGGCTTGTAATGTGGGTACTAGGCAACGATATATATAATAGATAGATACATATAGATACTTAAATACATAGACAGCCATGACCAAAGAACAAATATTTGTGATAAATAAATACACAAATAATGCCCTCGCCAGGATTCGAACCCGGAACCTCCAGCTTCGTAGGCAGGTTCACTACCAACTAGGCTACGGAGGCTGGCAAATAAGCAAGAATATTGTCTTAAGAACATCTTATTTCCCATACTGAATGAACGCAAATACTAAGAAACGTTTATTAGTCGTAAATGAAGTATTTTCAGCACAAAGCCGATCAGAGTGGGTGTCCGGTATTATGTCTCACCAAACAATCCACTTCTCGGAATATCTCTAATTGCTAGTTTTGTTGTACGTTGTACGTAATAACTTCGGTGTAATGAGGGTTTTTATACATTTTCCGACAGTGTGGGGCGGTGAGATGGCAGCACTATAACATAACGTACGTAAGACGTTTGAAATGTGTTATCGAATTTAATTTATTAATTTCTTTGCCCTTAGAGAATGGTCAAAGGCGCCTAGCCTTGTAAGGGATTGCATATACCCGAGAAAATTGACCGGTGGTTGCTAAGACCGAGTGGCCGAGGAGTGCATCAGCCGAGAAAGCTGAGCACGTGGGATCGATCCCCACCTTGGACATTAGGTGATCTTGGTCGTTTTTCTTTGGTATATGACATCTAATATTTATAATTAATAATTTCTGTTTATTTCAATGTTTTTATTTTATTTCAAAGTTTTTAATTTACTTTGACATTTTTTTATTGAATTATTATTTATTGTACACATTTTAAAATTGACATCATGTTATTAACAATTATCATTAAGTATATTATCATTTTAAATCGCATGGCTCCTTCATAATATTGTTTGTACGTCTGCATGCAGGCTGAATACACTGGGCAACATTATTGTAACAAAACAACAGAATAACTGTATTCTGAGCAAATAAATACTTTGACTTTGACTAAGGTCCAACGGGCTTTCAAAATAAATACGAGAATTTAGTGTTTTAGATACTTGTTGGTTTATTTCTTTTTAAAACCATTATTTTAAGATTATTGTTTCCTAAAATAAATAAGATAGTCAGTCCTAAGTAAATTGCCATGTAATGAACAAAGTTCTAGGAATTTTCTTTACTACCAGTGATTTTGCAACCCTGTTTTAGAGCTCAATCTTCAAAACGACCATTTTCTGTTACAAAATCGATGAAGTTCCATATACGATAGAATTTGGTTATTTTTTATTTAGTACCTATGAATCTGACAGCTGTTTGGACATCATGCCTATGTAGTGCCATCTAGTGACAGAAAAAAATATCGAAAACCCTCATTAGAGAAATTCTCAAAAAAATTGTACATGTTCGGATCACGTCTCCGATATTTAAATATTTATCAAACGGGTTACTCACGTAATTTAAGTCGATAATTGCTCGACATGTGTCGATCCATTTAGAGGATCCTCATCATGGAGTATCCGTGACCAAAGCCCGACGTGTATCCTACGTGTTTCTCCGATATTGGTAAAAATTGATAGGCTGAGCTAGATCCACCACATTTCCCGAAATGTCCCAAAATGTTGTGAAGTGTCACTGACCATTCATTAAGATTAATGATGGGCAGCAGCGTGATCAAAGTAGGCAGTGGGCACACTACGGTAGTGTGGCGATTATTGGGACTTAAATTATTCATGAGGATACCAACAGATAAAATAATAGAATTAGTAAAAAAACAATTTATAAATACCAAAGTTTTATAAAAAAATGATCTATCAAGACTCATTTTACTGTCCTTTACGTTAGATAATTGTACCAGCTAGATTAAGAAAAACTGATTTTTTTAACGCTGCAATGCTGCACCGAAATTTCTACAAAAGTTACTACTGTCTGTTTATGAGAAACGAAAAAGATTTAAAAAACGGTTGAAAGTAAACAATAATAAAAGATCACCATAAAACCATTCTATTTATATTTAAAAAGTATATTTATGGATAAAGACATTGCTACCAGGTTTATACCGTTCAAATGCAGTTATAATAATATGTAACAGTTTTATACTGATTACAAGTCTCATTTAAAAATAGAAACCAAGATTTTAGTTCTAACCTAAGTACATAGGCCTGGTCTGAATTTCGCGCTTAATCCCTCAAGATCCACATTTTTCTCGAAAAACGAAACAAAGCACAACACGATCTTAGGGGCTGTTCATAAACAAATCAAACGCTATTACGAGAGACAACCAAAGCAACATCGGTAAGGTACCTACACCCGGGTAAGACCGGACTATTTTTCGGCGAGTTGAATGGATGTCACAAAAAAAATCATAAATGTATTCTCACTAACTTTTACCTGTAGATGTGTGATGTACGTGATCAAAAAGAAATCAAACTTTCAATATAAATTACTTGATGCCGCTCAGCCGAATAGCTTAGGAGTAATCGGCACTCAAACTTGCACAATTTTTTTTTCCAAGACACTCAACCGAAAAACCTTCTTGGCTTAAGATCGGACTAGTTTCTAATTTCAACTCTAAAGTAAGGAGAAGAAGGTGCATAGCTTCCTCTTAAAGATGGGCTCCGAAAAAAAAATTTCCGATTTTTTTTCTTTTTCATTCATTCGAATTTAACTTTTTTTTTATCTAGAGGGATCCCGAAAATTTGAGATCCCACTGGATCTTAAATGTGCAATCTCGAGTCGAGATTAATACGTCAATCACTCAGTCAATCGGTCAGTTCCTTCTGTTATATATTTAGATTCATAGGACCGAAAGGGACAAACAGTACTCAAGCTAAGGACGTTTAAAAAAGGGTATGTTTATGCCAGTTATAATAAATATAAGCATGCCAGTCTTTCGTGAATAGGCCAGAAAAGCTGAGATTTGCGTCAGTGCTATAACATTTGCACACAAATCGTCACATTATGATAGCCTTCCACAGCTTTGATAAGGTTTTGCATAAAAACTTGCGTTGGACGGACTTGTCGTGACTTGTGTTTGGAAATGAAACATTTTCTGTAAGTTCTCTGATTTATAGGCATCGTCCTAATATACAGGGTTAAAAATTAGCAACAAAAATGTAGACAAAACAATTTAGCCTGCAATGTACTTAATGCTACGAGTAGAGTTGATCGTAGACAAAGTAATTTTAAAATAGGACATCTTACACAAATCGATCTAGTCCCACGGTAAGCTCAATTAAAGCGTGTGATGTGGGTACCAGGCGACGATATATATAATAGATAGATACATGTAGAAATACATAGACAGCCATGACCAAGAAACAAATATTTGTGATAAATAAATATACAAATAATGCCCTCGCCAGGATTCGAACCCGGAACCTCCAGCTTGGTAGGCAGGATCACTACCAACTAGGCTACGGAGGCTGTTTTGATTTAAATTGTTAATTAAAATGACAAATTCGTGTGGATTGGTTCCTGTTTGCAGAACTACATCCAACTGGATTCTGTTAATGTTATTATGGCAATATTTGTGTCTGGATTGCTGCTCCGAAAAATACAAAAAAAACGGGCCAATATTCTTTTCGTTGTCTTATTTTGTGTTCCAAAAAAACGTGACACAATTGTGATTTTTGTATGAGATGATGGTTTGTTTTCAATTTCTCGTGTATGGATTAAAATTTAGCATGAAAAAGAAATACAAGCGCAACGGATTTTTTGATATACTGAGTCGAAACAGCAACTAAAATAGTGACAGAGTGGTATGAAACAAGACAACGAAAATAGTTTTGACCCTAACTCTGGAGTTATAATTAAGTTTAAAAACAAACCGCTTCATAATGTTCCATTTGTCTTACGTCAAAAATACTGCACAAGATTTTGGACCCATTTTTTGTATTACCACTTTTGACTATCCAGTGCCAAGGAAGCTTGAACACACAACCATCCACTATTTCTGTCGAATTCAGGGTTAACTTTAGATATGTCCGCCGAAAAGACGACCTAAATCAAACAATAACCATAATCAGGGTTCGGATATCTCATAGCACGGTGTAAGACGTTAGAGAACTGCGGAGCCGATTTCAACATAAAAGTCAACTTATACTCATACTCATCCTCATGTATATAATTAGTCAAAAAATGCTTTTAATTTCATTTTATCTACGTGTTCTATGGATATTACAAACTAGAAGCTTAGCTAATAATATTTTTGTTTGCATGTTTTTTACGTAATATACAACATAGTGTGGCAGTCTCTTTAAAATATAGGTAAATTCAATTCCAAATTATATTTATTTCGTTTGTAATCAACTTTTGGAATGCGTATGAGTGTAACTAGACTTTTATGTTAAAATCGACTCCGTGGTTCTGTAACGTCTTACGAGATATCCGAACGCTGACCATAATACCTAATTTCTAAGCAAAATATTTTGCAAAGGTTCTATTTACGTAATACATATATTTCAAGACTGTGTACATGTCTGTCATTTTGTTTAGTATAAGATTAGGAAAGTTATTTGAAAAGCAAAGACGCTCCCGGCTACATCCTCTCTTCCGTGTAACCTTTGACTTTAATAAGTAAATATCGAAGTTTCATATCGACAAACATGGGCGACCTTTTGGTAGGAAGTTTATACAAAACAAAATAAAGTCACTTTCCATTAAAGGTGGATTTAGACCAAACGAGCATTCGCTCATTCTATACCCCACTCTACAGGTGCATTCAGAGCAAAATGAGCATTCGCTCATTCTATCCCCCACTCTTCGAAGTCAACGAATCACGTTTTGTGTAACGAATGAATTTCGTAGAGTGGGGG
>JALPQI010003478.1:0-94906 GCA_025490895.1 Thaumatotibia leucotreta | reverse complement strand
TATGGTCAGGAATCCAGCATTTAAATCTTTCGGAATGCTCACAAGCACCCTGTATAATCCTGTGGCTCGAATGGTCTGCGTTATTAATATCAATACATTGTTTAGCAGTTAGGGTCATAATTTATTGGCATTCCTTTCCGGTACAAACTTAGAAACTATAGGCACTTATGAACCGCTGGCGTCCGGTTCAGTATATTGTTAGTCAAGAATTATATCCCTGTTTGGCGATTATTTGGCCGAAATCTATTTACTCTTCTTTATTCTTCAAGTCAAAGTCAAAGTCAAACTATTCTTTATTCAAGTAAGCTTATTAATAGGCATTTTCGAATCGTCTGACATTATCAAGAGAGACAGAAAATCTACTACTGGTTCAAACCCTACGCCGATCCTGAGAAGAACCAGTAAGAAACTCAGTTGGACTTTTTTTTTTAATCAGTATAATAATACATCGTATTAAAACAACATGCATTAAAGAATTTATTACATAAAAAAAAGATCATTTTTATAAAAAAGAGAAATTAATAAAGAATCATAATAATAAACAAAAATAAGTATTATTGTACAAGTTCACAATATTATTAAGCATCTATATCTATACTACTAGAGATGTAAAGGTCCTCTAGTTGTCAGAATAAAGATAAATTAAGATTTAGAGACGTAAAAGGTCTCTAATCGTCATGATTTTAACAATAATAATAAAAGGCTTATTAAGCATTTTACCTTTTTTTATTGACCACATGTCACATCATTTTATCGTACTTAAAACAATGTTTAAGTAAACATAATAGACAATTTGTTATCTCTCACTGGTTCCCAAGATACAGGCTCGGCCTCGTTTGGGAACCACTGTACATATACTCGTAACGTCGTGTTAATGTATTTTTTTTCTCTTGTCTCAATAAACAGTTCATTTGGGCATTTCTTTGAGCATTTCAACCACCGTGGCTTCGGTGGCATCATTATTACTCGATTTCTGTGGGTGTCTCATACATTGTTTGGATATCTTGGTATTGTCAACTACGTCTACCAAGATATCCAAAAGCTCTTGCATCTCTCACGGGATTCGTGTGATATGGCTGCCACCGAAGTCACAGCTTTTGAAATGCTCGGAAAAATTTCCATTTCATTTCATTTCATGTGATGACCGTGGCAAACAAGTATACGACCCATATTAAAACATTTTCGAACCGGGTTACTCACGTATTTAAGTCGATGATTGCTTGCGATGTATCGCAGCACCCTCAGCCAAAGCCCGACGCGTACTGTACTGCTACGACACCCGCAGGAGGAGTTGGTGGTGGTGACAAATGTATTCTTACTGCCGTCACGGCATGGTCTAGATGCACCTTAAGAATGATGACGATGATTTAAAAAACACGTTTCACGTTAAACATTAAATAAATAATAATAATAATAATAAATAAATATCTTGGGACATCTTACACAAATCAACCTAGTCCCACGGTAAGCTCAATTAAGGCTTGTGTTGTGGGTACCAGGCGACGATATATATAATAGATAGATACGTATAGATACTTAGATACATACACAGCCATGACCAAGGAACAAACATTTGTGATAAATAAATACACAAAGAATGCCCTCGCCGGGATTCGAACCCGGAACCTCCAGCTTCGTAGGCAGGGTCACTACCAACTAGGCTACAGAGGCTGACATAAACATTAAATTTTATATTTGCTTGTACCCGCATTCTGTTCATCAGAGCCGATTGATCAAACGTACTCGTATTGTTAACGATGAGATTAAAATGGTTTGGGTATGTATTCATGTCGTCCTTGTAATTTTGTATTATGAGTATCATTTTAGTACATTAGTCTCGTACGACGTTTTTGTAGTGCAGATGGCCCTCCGAAGTTTTGAACCTGACGTAAAATGACACACCCTACAAAACGCACCATCTGTACTAAAACAAATTTAACGTTAGCATATTTTATAGTAAAGGTCATCTTTGGGCGATAAAAAAAACCATCGCGAACTATTTGTTTACGCAAAAGAGCGACTATCTTTTGTACTATAACTGACGTGAGACACAAACATATTTATCGAACGGGTTACTCACGTAATTTTAGTCGATAATTGCTCGACATGTTTCGATCCATTTAGAGGATCCACATCATAAATCGACAAAAAAATCGAGAAGTTATCGACTAAAATGACGTGAGTATCCCGTTTTATAAATATTTAAATATATCTTTTGTATCTTTATATCACTATTAGATAGCTCTTTGCTTCCTTGCTATTGGTGGAACCAGTGCCTTACGTAAAACCAACATTTCTCCATATGGGAAACAGTGATAAAACAATAGAAATCCCACTACGCCCATCCATTATGCAAATGACGTCAAAATTTCACTAGTTTTCTCCCCTGTGCGCAAAATTGAATATTCATTGCGAGGCCGAGGCCGGGAATTGTGCCCTTTCCAGGCATTATTGACGCCCCTGAGTATTCCTCGTATTGGTTGTAGCTTATGGACGGCATTCGAGGTTCAAAACTGAGATTTGAAATTAGATAAATAAATAATTACTGGATGCAGGTGGCACAGGACCGGTCGTTGTGGCAATCTTTGGAGGAGGCCTATGTTCAGCAGTGGACGTCTTTCGGATGACATGATGATGATGATAAATATGATGATGAAATATATATTTCAATCTAGTCTAAAATATAAAGGTACGTACATTATTTAAAATGAAACTTGAATTATATTTAAAAACCGGCCAAGAACATGTCGGGCCATGCTCTGTGTAGGGTTCCGTAGCTTTTTAAAAACGGTTGAGCTCAACATGATTTTCTGGACTCACGGATCATAAATTAGAGGGGGGGAGATACAGTTTATTTTATTCTATCGCGGAATCTCCGAAAATATTGACTTAAAAAAAGACCTTTTTTGGGACCCTTATTGATTTTCAAAGACCTATTCAACGATACCCCATACTATAGAATTACAGCAAAATAAAAACAATATCCCCTTTTTACTTCTCTAAAAAAAAATGCAGTTTATTCTACCACTTTGAAAATCATATTGATTACCTACTTGTGACATTGTTACAATCCATTATTCATTATTATTTTATGAATTATAGGTACCAGGGTCAAAATTATTTCATTGTTTTAATTTATGTCCCTAAAAAACGTGACGCAGTGGTGATTTTTGTATGAGATGATGTTTTGTTTTCAATTTCTGATGTATGGATTATTTTTTTTTTAATAGTGAGTCGAAATAGCAATTAAAAGCGTGACAAAGTGGTATGAAACAAGACAACGAAAAGAATTTTGACCCACATAATTCTGTCTCAGATGTAGGTAATTAAATCATTTGACTAATGATCATTTGATTAAATAGGTACCAGTACTAATATTAAGTTTTAAATTAATATTTAATTTCAAATATGTATATGGACGTAAATAATAAAATAAAGAATTCAATTCAACATGGTTTCATAATAAATAAATAAGATTTTTATGTTTTAATCAAGGCGACATGGCCAAAATTGTAACGTAAAATAAAACCCGGGGAGAGTTTTACGAGCAAAGTTTTCAATTTTATTATCGCCCCGTATAGAAATATTTGTGTCACGTATGCAATGAAACAAATATATTTTTACCGGAAATATGTTAACGGTCACAAATTCATTTTATGTCAAAAACTATTTTTATTAGTACGTTTGACTGGTGAAAAATGTAAAAAAACAACCCAACGTGTATCTTGATTATGTATTTGAGAATCTACATGTATCTATCTATTATACAGGGTGATCAATCCAAATGGCCTCCATACTGACAGGTTTTGGAAACCATTACAGATGGCGAAATCTTGTCTTAGGAATCAGGGCTCGGATACCGGTTTTTACTCCATACAAAAGAACGGTTCGAATTTCGTTCTTTTTTGTTCTTCGGTAAATCAATTTTTTGTTAATGGAGTAATTTAAAAATACGACGTTGGTAATTTCATAAAATTTTGAGCAGGTACTACATAAAGAATTTATAAAACATTTTTTCAGTACAGATGGTGTACTTTTTAGGCTCTAGTGCGAGGAGTGGGTCATTTTACGTCAAGTCCAAAACTTCGGAGGGCCACCTGAACTAAAAAACGTACGAGACGCGTGCAAAAACGAAATTCGTAACTCGTGTCGATTTAAAACACTCCCTATCGGTCGTGTTTTAAAACATCGCCACTTGTTTCGAATTTCATGTTTTTCGCACTTGTGTCGTAATGTACTAAAATATTGGGCTATTTCGAGGTTCTCGAAAAAAACCGGTTCCGAGCCTTGTTAGGAACCATGACTTCGATTTTAGTAAAAATAAAAACTGCATTTATACGCTTATAAAAATACGTGTACCTATACTCGGCCCAAGAACTCGGACCCTGGACTTTTTGAAAAATTAAAATTTTGTTATTTTTTTTCCTTTGGATATGGGTTGCGTAGCTCTTAATTAGTAAATGTTACTAAGAAATATGATATCAAAAACGAATAAAATGCATTGTTTTTAAACAATTAAGATATTTTCTAATCATGAATTGATTACAAACAGATAAAAGTACAACCCGTTTACAAAGGCAAAGGCGATATGCACTCACTTAAAAGTTTCAGACCCATATCTTTAATTCCTGTAATATCAAAAATATTTGAGGGCCTGTTATGTAATAGAATAATGAACCATATGACATGCAACCAATTACTCAACCGCCAACAGTATGCCTACCAGCCCGGGCGCTCGACGACCGACGCCGCGCGCGACGTGGTGGGGCGCGTGCTGGGGCACCTCGAGTGCGGGCGACAGGTCGCAGCTGTGTTCTGCGACCTGTCGCGCGCCTTCGAGATGATAAATCACAACCTCCTTCTAGACAAATTATCTCGATACGGTTTTAAAGATAGTTTCCATGATACTATTTCTTCGTTTTTGAACAATCGTAAACAACGTACCCACGTCCTCAACGCTAGGTCCGAAATGGAACACCTAGGCGACTGCTCGGTCCCACGGGGCTCTTCGACGGGCAATAACCTGTTTCTAATCTTGATTAATGACATCACATCTGCCTGCTCGGACCCCGAATACGTCTTATTTGCAGACGACACATGCATCATTGTAAATTCTGATAACGTTGATAACTTAATATCCAAATTAACTGCAGTAATGCACAACATATATTCTTGGTTCTCAGCTAACGGGATGTCATTGAATATAGACAAAACAAACATAATACACTTCATGTTAAGAAAAAAAGAGGATGTTCAACTGAACATCTCAATCAACAACATTCCAGTCCCTCAGGTTCAGGCCGTTAAATATCTAGGTTTCACCATTGACTCCGGATTAACATGGATTCCCCACATTGACCAAGTATGCAATAAACTGGCCTCGGCATGCTATGCACTATCTCGGCTCGCACCCACACTATCCATCGATAACCTAAAAAAAGCATACTATGGATATTTCCATTCTATCCTAATACAGGGAGTCGATTTGTGGGCAACATCTGCTGACCGTGATAGGCCATTTAAGCTTCAAAAGCGCGCATTACGAATAATCGCCCGTAAACCGGCTGATCACCCCGCCAAAGAACTTTTCAAACAATATAAAATCTTAACTCTGCCCAGTGTATATATCCTTACTGCTTGCAAATATGTAAGGGCTAACCAGCATAACTACTCTGCATACGGCGTCAGAAGCGAGAGGTGTCGCGCGCTAAACCTGCTCGCGCCCCCGCGGCGACGGTTCGCTAAGGCCTCGGTCGTTTTGACCAGCCGCCGCCCGCCGCGTGCGGCCGACGACAGACGCCGGCCGCCGCGGCCAGCGTGTGAACTGGGTATTATGGTCGTTTTGAAATCGTAGCCGTGGCGGCCAATCGCGGCAGTTTCCGAGGGTTTTGTTTGTGAACGGACGTATGTGATGGAAAAAACTATAGCATATCTACTGCTTAAGGAAGAAGAGGAGGAGGACTATCTAATAGTATTAAGAAAGCAGAAGAAAAAGAAGAACAACATATTTAAATGTAGAAAAACGGAGGGTGCCTACAATATTTTGCTTCAAATTATTGTTTTTGAAGTTTTTATCCTGCGAATCGTACAATATACTGTACACTTTATCTAATTCAATCAAAAACTCGTCACTTTCCTTTGTAAATTTATCCATATTGTCCGAGCGTCCACACGCCGCAATGCTCCAAAATGACTAGAGACGCGGCGGCCAGCGGGCGGCAGTAGCGGGCGGCGCAGGGACGCCGCACGCGGCGGGCGAAAACGACCTCTCCCGAACATTCCCGAATACACCATTCACACGCTGCGGCCGACTGGACGTCGTCGGCTGCGGCCGGCGGGTGAAAACGACCAAGGCCTAAAAGTCGCGTGCATCACTCAGCGTCTTCGGCCCTAGAATTTATAACTGTATTCCAATCGACATAAAAAACTCTGCTAGTGACACAATATTCACAAACAAATTGAAATCGCTGCTCTGTGAGTTGGCATGTTACAATACTAACGAATTTATACAAAGTGAATTGTAATTAGTATCCAGATAATACCTACTCCACCACTACCTACCTTATGTGACAACAATTTGTAATTGTAATTATTATTAAAATGACATTGTTTTTATATAGTTAATGATAAACATAATTAATATACCTATGTATTAATATAAGTAACTAATGCACTAAAACTTTTGATTATATGTATATACCTACTACCAAACCAAATTGTTTTTGACGTGTAAAATTGTTATCACATTTTTACCAATAAATAAATTTGAATTTGAATTTGAATTTGACAGCGCCCTCTATAGCAAACTCAACGCAACGGAGGGTTGTCGAGTTTGCGGACGATTGTGGAAGACACACGTCTTGGAGTGGCTAAAAAGGTATGTAGTACCTTCGAAACATTAAGTACAGATGTCGCTAGTGATTAGCTTCACTAACCATTGACTAAATTCGCTGTGATTCACGGAAGGTCGTCTGGTGTAATTGGAAGCACGTTGGACTGGCAATCCAGAGGAAGCGGGTTCGAATCCCGTGACAACCAGAGTCTTTCGAAGTTGATTTTTTCTGTGGTAAGCACATTTGTTACGACATTGGGGAATTAAGTTTTATTTATCAATACTTCAGTGCCGCCGCCGGCCCTTTGGCTTTGTATAGGGAAGTTACGAACCCAGAATTCTGTAAGTGTGTGAATGCAGTTTGTTTTACTAAAATCGAAGCCGTGTTTCCTAAGAGAAGATTTCGCTATCTGTTTTAGTTTCTAAAACATCCATTCTGATCCATTTGGATTGACCACCCTGTATGTGTATATATCGTCGCTTGGTACCCACATCGCAAGCCTTAAATTGATCTTACCGTGGGAATAGGTCGATTTGTGTAAGATGGCCCATAAAATAATTATTTATTTATGTCCCACGATCTTCTTCTTCTTCTAACTAGCGTTATCCCGGCCTTTGCCAGGGTCTGCATTTCCTCCACTTTGCGCGATCCTGGGCATCTTCTACTGTAAGCCCATTCACACTCATGTCAACCTTCACGACATCTAGCCATCGCTTGTTTGGTCTGCCGCGGGGTCGGGGGCCGTCAAGGGCTAGGTTAAGGCATATATGTTTCCTACGTAGTCAGGTGGCCTACGTAACGACAAACGTGACCAAACCACCGTAGACGGCACTCTTGAACCTTCTCCGCTACGTCACGGACTATTTATCTCCCATCATCTTTTATTTATGTCCGAAGATATTAATAATAATCATCGTTGTGATTTGCCTCGAAAGTCAGAAAGTGTGTATGATGATTATTTAATGGAAAAACCTGAGGTTTTAGTGCCAACGTCAACGCAGACGAGTTTAATTTATCAATTTACTGGATACGCTATTGTGTCGCGGTAATGCTTTCAGAACGATCATTTATGTTAAACACTGAATAATGTACGTTATATTAATAATTCAATTTATTTCATTAAGGACACATTGTAAGCCTCCGTAGCCGTAGTTGGTAGTGACCCTGCCCACGAAGCAGGAGGTTCGGGGTTCGAATCCCGGGAAGGGCATTAATGCCCTCGCCGGGATTCGAGCCCGGAACCTCCAGCTTCGTAAGCAGGGTCACTACCAACTAGGCTACGGAGGCTGACAAAACTTTGACTTTTTCACAGATTTAATTTTAAAACTGTACAATCTATGTACATTAATTAAATATAACTAACCTAACCTGTATCTAAGATTGGCCCTTGTGGCATTGTACCAAGGATGCTGGCAGCATTTCCTCGCTGTATCGCAATAAAAATGTATTTTTTTTTACGATAGACCCATAATTCGTTTGACCTCCTACCCCTCCATACATACATCATCAGCCTATGATAGACCACTGCTGGACGTAGGCCTCTCCTATTGACTATGCGTATAAGCGCATTAGGAGGCAAATGCGCACAACTGCTGGGCAAGCGGATTGGCGATCGCAGTAATGTGTACACTATGAGCTGCTGCCCATCATCAATCTTTTATCAAATAATATGACAAATGTATTCTTACTGCCGTCACCACACGGCTGCTCTCGGTATTACTAAATACATTGTGTATGTAAGTGTGTACTGTGTTCAGATAATTGAATTTGCTACGGTCTAGAACTTAGTTGATTACCAACGCGTCCCCAGGCGTTCCAGTTGCCTAGTTACGAAACTAACTGCTTATCTAACAGCTTGAGAACCATTGTTTAACTTCCTACTATTACGATGCGCTGGCATTTGTTGTAGGTATATGTTTATTAAATAGGAAGTTTGAGAAGCGCTTTTAAAAAATAGATAAAGTTTATAAATATCAAAAGAAAATGTTACAGTTTATAATAATATAAAGCTTCAAACAATCTAAACAAAACTTGGACTCTATAAGGAGTAGGGGGCATAATACACGTATAATGAAATACATAATGTATGTATCATTAACTTAGTGTGACTAACTTTCGAAACACAATTGATGTGATCGTGATTTTTATTTTGATTAAGGCCTGAAATATGTATACATTTTTTTGCAATTGACCCTTATCAAAATCTTGAATTTGTACTAAACACATTTTCAAACAGAACTTTTCAAGCTAACTTTTCTAGTGGTAAGTACACATTATCATGCTTTAAAACTCCCTTCCTATTTTGGATTATATTTTGTGAAACGTCTACTTAACTCAAAAACCGTATAACTGTGATGGTCAGGATCAGGATAGTGGGTGTACAGTCACGTCTAAAAGTATGTATACATAATAAGATTTGAAAAATATGTAGCCACACATTTTCATCCAAAATATGTATCTATTACTGACACCAAAAAATTGTATTCATTAAACTGTTTCAGTATTATGTAATCACATAATGCTTCAGAAAGTTGCATATTTAAATAAATTACATATAAATGTATCCTCCTCTTAGTCAAAAATAAGTAAATCGCAAAGAATGAAGTTGTGAAATATAATACATGAATTTCCTTATACATTTAACCACACTAATTTGGCAAATATTTGTATACGTCGTTTGATTCATAGATAATATTATTATGTAAACACGATCTGATGTTTTGACGTGTCTAAGTGTAATCGATTTTAAAATGAAGTTTCTTCCATGTGGCCAGTGACTTTCTTTTATAATATGTAGGCTTATGATGGTACCGTGTTTAATCGTTTGTCGTTGTTGCCGTCAGGTTCTAACAAGCACGTAAGCGCGAAAGTGACGAGTAGCACGATAAATAGATAAAACGGGACCATCATCAGCCACATGGAACCTATCTAAAGCCACAATTAGGTAGTGGCTGTTTATGAAACTCATAAGTATTATAATTTTATATTAGTTACTAAAATTAAAACTACTATTTTATAACTGAAAGAGAGAAGAAATGTTTTGTTTGTCAAGCATTATAAAGTAAATATCACTTGTAAATCTGTATTTTTTCTTATTACTTTCTTAGGGCAATTCGAAATAAAGAAGTTTGGGTTTGAAGTGCTGGTAATAAATAATAAATTCAAGATAGACAACTGTCTATCAATATAATTCGATGACAATTATAAAAATATAGGTTCGGTTCTTGAAAATATAGGAGAACACGACTCTTTACATTTTTACGAAGACATTAGAGTGCATGTTCAGATATTTTTGAGCACCCTGAATAGTATATATATTTGTGATGGCGAGAATAACATGTTACGGACATATTTCTCCTGTTAGTTGTAAAATGCCGTTCCGATTTTGACTGAGTAGAAAAAACTTGATATTATTAAAATAAAAACAAAAAATACTTAGGGCACTTTTCTGTGAATGACCCTAAACTGAAATACACAATATTTACAACCGAGCTCAATCAAAAAGTTTGGACTGTCCAGTGCGTCATAGAATAATCGTGAGATAGATGTATGCAGTGACAAGTCTGCACTGTTTTCGTGAATTGTCAAATCAGTTAATTATACAACTTACGATTCTTTGCCAGTCAGACAAGGTTAGTTTTTGCTGTCTGAATACATATTTATGAATCAAACTGCGTATATAAATATTTAACAAATTAGTGTGGTTACATGTAAACGGAAACCATTCATGTATACTTATTTTTGACGACGAGGTGAATACATTTAAATGGAATTTATTTAAGTATGAAACTTTGTGAAGCATTCTGTGATTACATAATACTGAAATAGTTTAATGGATACATTTTTTGGTGTCAGTAATAGATACATATTTTTGATACAATGTATGACTACATATCTATGCAACCTTGTTTATGTATACATATTTTTAGACGTGACTGTACATCAACAAATGGAGCTGTGATATACATCAGGAATTAGTGCTAGCAATGTGCCAAATGTGTGCAGAAATTCGAAGAATTTCGTTTTAGACATCTGGCCTGCTACCGCAGACTCCGAAGTTCGCAAATTTCGGGTACCTATTTTTCTCTGTTACTCTAATGACGCTTTCGTAACTTTCGTTGGAGTGACAAAGACAAATCCCCGAAATTTGCGAACTTCGGTGTTCGCGGTAGCCAGCCATCAGGCCAGATACGAAAGATACAATTTTGATAAACTCGTATTTTTTATTATAGGCCTCGTTTTACTTACGATACGACTTAAAGACATTCATTAATTAATTATTTCCTAACCTAATTTAATTTTCTCCACGAAAACATATAGGGAAAATTAATTGAAATATGAGAAACAGTTTTAATTAAATCTGCAAATGAAGCTATCCAGGATAATTTATTCGAAAATCTTTTTTAAAGATTCGTCTGGCAACCAAACTTAGAATGTCTTTAAATTACTGTATACCTGAGATAACTTTCAAAGGCCTTTCATATTAATTAAAGCAAATTTGAGTAAAAGTTACTTAGTATTTCGCAAATCACAGTACACAGTAAATTAACAATGATGCTATTTGAGGGATTTTTATATTTTTATTTTTAATATTGGTTACATAAAAATTTGATTTATTGGTTGTATTGTATTTACTATAAAGTCATGTATTTAAACTCCTGTTTTTTATAAATAAATGAATATATAAATATAAAAGCTTGTGAATTTTACTACAAATTGCATTATCCATTTGTTCCAAAGCAAATTGGGACTGAAAGATCCGACCGTACCCAGGAAAATACGAAGAGAACGGGTTGTACACATTTGTATTACTGTTTTCAACCTGTTCATCGTCTTCGACTTCATCGCACATATTGGCTGAACTAATTGAATCGTCCTTACTAACTCATTGGCTATGAGGGACAATTACGTCACACCTAGAGCTCCTTGGCACCCCAATTATCTACATAGGTCACTAGATAAGTTTTGCGATAGTTACCTACACACACGTTTGCCAAAGGTATTGTTTCATTTTAGTGCTAATACTATACCCATCGATATTATCTTATTAATAAATAAATACGTTTAGGATGCCAGTTGACAGGGCAGTGAAGAAAGCCTTCCTAGGAAGACCCAGTGGACGCAGACCGGTTGGTAGACCAAGATACCGCTGGAAAGACGAGGTGGAGAAGGACCTACGCGCCCAGAATGCAGTGAACTGGGAGGAGATCGCACAGAACCGGGCGCATTGGCGCCAACTCGTATCGGAGGCCAAGATATCATAAGTAAGTAAGTACCTAATTAATAAATATCTTGAGACATCTTACACAAATTGACCTAGTCCCACGATAAGCTTAATTAAAGCTTGGTGATCTCGGTACCAAGCGACAACATACATAATGTATAATAATACAATAGATAGATACATAAATACTTAAATACATAAACAGCCATGACCAAGGAACAAATATTTGTGATAAATAAATACACAAATAATGCCCTCACCGGAATTCGAACCTGGAACCTCCTGCTTCGTAGGCAGTGTCACTACCAACTAGGCTACGGAGGCTGAAAAACTATTAGAACACCTATGCAAGTGACACGCATATATGTGACCGAAAAAAATAAACTCCGATAACAAAATCTACAATCCTACGGACTAAATTGACAAATGACTGACAGTTACAATAATAATAGGAACAGCAAAATAATAATAGGAAAGGATATGTGTTGATAACAATATTTCGCGAAGCTGTAAAGCATTTATTTAATAAAAACATACAATTAACAGGTCACTAATAATACCAAAAGTACAAATCAAATAACCCGCCCCGTGTCATCCCTGGCGCAAAAGTGTCCATCACGCTCGCACACTGAATCGCCATCGACATCTTTTTCACCAGGAATGTCCCTGAGCGAGGGTCAAGACGTATCTGTCGTAAACGCCGCCCAATCTCCGCGACAAAAACCTTAGCCTGTAAGCCTGTAACCCCAACAACAAAAAATACAAATACTGCAAAACTGAGCTGTAAAGTACAAATAACAGACTATTTTCAATTCAAAATATATCTAGCAATGAGACCTTGCATCATTAAAATGGAATTTTTGACAAAAGACAGCTTTCGTACTGTTTTCAATAAGTCGACTGGTACCCTGTCTCACTCCGCGTGGACAGGAGTAATTGAATCAATCTAATTGGACCCAGCGCCAATAAGTTGCACCTTTCAATGATTTACCACTTCAGTTTCCTTCAGAAAGCTAGGATTTCTTACAGGAAAGCAATATAAAAGGGAAACTATACATGGTGCTCTTTTATGTGACGAAGTTAGACAACTGAGCTCTCGGCCCACCTGATGGAAAGCAGGAACTGAGGCCCATGGACATTAGCGATCAAAAAGTCGCCTATACGCTGCCTACCCTGAGGACTTAGATGGATTGCCTCTATCTATGCTAGTAATTACACCGGCTATATTACCCCTAAACCGAAACACAGCAGTGCAAACACTGCTATTTAGCGGCAGGTTAACGGGTAAGACGGTGGTAGCTATTGGGGCGGACTCTTCTCGTGGGTGTCGTAAGAGTCGACTAAGGGATTGAAGTGGCACTGACCATTTTTTGATAGAAGATTGATGATGGAGAGCAACGTCATCATAGTGGACACATTACTGCGATCGCCAATCCGCTTGCCAAGCGTGGTGATTATGGGCATTTACCTCTTAATGCGTCTATACACATAGTTATAATAGAACAAGCTTGTACGTCCAGCCGTGAACGAGATATGCTGATGATGTGATATCAATGGTAGTGTGTCTACTTAAAAAATAAAAGTTAATGATTTGAGTTCTTCCAAATAAAATCAATTAAAAGAAAGAGGAAGTTATTAATTGGCATTTTAACTATCCCTTAACTAAAAATATAAAGTAAGATGGAAAGGTTTTTAAATGGGATAAGACAAAAAGTCGTCCTTCTGGCACAGCGTATACAGGTAGCTTTTTTTCTTATCCTAAAGGATAAACAATTTTGCTTTGCTCTTCCGCGATACAGAACGTGTAGTTAATTAGTGTAACCCGCTATAATTACTTAAGTATTTTTTGCATGCAATTAATTTTCCCATCCTCCCGCCGCAAAAATACGCAAATAACTATAACTAACCACCACCAATAACACTATACTCGACACGTGTTTCGCCTCTCTACGAGGCATCATCAGGAGTTGACGATGTTGTCGGTCGGACGTCGGTCGGCGGGAGGGTGGGAAAATTAATTGCATGCAAAAAATACGCAAGTAATTATAGCGGGTTACACTAATTAACTACACGTTCTGTATCGCGGAAGAGCAAAGCAATATTGTTCATCCTTTAATATGGACTTCCGCAAAGTAACGCTTGATTCAATTAATGTCTTATCCTATTAAAAAACCGTTTCATCTTATATCACCTTAACTTATAACAGTTTTAGTGTAATAATGTCAATGTAAAGGTAACGTTGTCATACTGTCCTGACACTGGCAGCTGTGTTCATTCACTGAGGCTAATTAAATCACGTTAATTGGGCGCACCAAAGTCCGACTCCCCTTTGCCCAATCATTGGCACTCCATAGCACTTCAGTCACGAATGGAAATACTCTTTACAAGCTTGTCTTTCGCTTTCTGACTGTCACACTACATGCAAACACAATTGTAATCAAGTTTAAAGACTCTAAATTATCATCATCATCATTCTCAGGCTCTTCTATGGACCTTCATATAAGCATACAATGGCAATACATACAGAAAAAGTTGATTCACTCACATATTTTTTTTTAAACTACATTATTTTTTTAAGACTATATACAAAAGTATATGATTGAATACAGTAGAGTTTGTTTGCCACCATAAATTTCATAAATCTCTAACATTAGCTATCATTATGGAATAAAGATCACTTTATCTCCTTCTATTCCAGTAGCGGTACTATAAAGTACTTCATGACGACACTTAATATTATTCAGTTGGCCGGTTTTGACTTCATAATTGTTGAATTGATTTAATACGACCTCTCTTTAATATGATCTCGGAAGGGCTTCCACGGAACGGAAGACCAGCGTCAAGAGATCCAAGAGATTAGTACTTTTACCCGTTCCATTCATTTTATCCGTTTTCATAGTTTTATTTCGGTATACCTTCTGGTCGCATAATCTTTTTCAGGCTATTCTATTTTGGCATACTTTTCTTCGCATAATTTGTATTAGCATAAATGTACTGTCGCATAGTAATTATGTCGGCATACTACTTTGTTCGCATATTAAAGTTTTGTAATAATTTAACTTGGACTAATTTATATTTTCCTAATGTATACTACGTATATTACTGTTTGGACTAATGGTTACTAGCCATAATTATTTCGGAAACCATAATTTTAGTTCTCTATTTGAATAAAACACTTTTTCTTTGTTTAACATCAATTTTAAATCAATTAACATGCATTTTACATATTGAGTATTTTACACATTTTAGATTGTTCTTTTATTCTGTTGCGGGTCTCTTGAATCTAAAATATTAAAATGCGTTACTATCTAATATCAAAGTATAGATAAATTAGGTTAGGTTAGGTTAGTGTGTTGTCCAGGCGCGAAGCGCCTTAACTACGCAGAATAGGGGGTCTGCATCGCAGACCCCCGTCGACCTCACTATTGTTCCCATATACTTATTATATAAGTAGATTATACACAATTGATTTGCCATGTTGAAACAATCGGTTTTCCTTAATCGCTTACATTTTTTTATTACTCACCGTCACTTTTATTCATGAAACTAAATAAGAATCTACAGTCATTCTCCGTATACAGTAGAACGCCTGGATGCTTAGATAAGTTGCCAATCGCTAACTCTTAATCGTCAATCGTAAACGAAAGGTAGCTAACTATAATAGCATGTAAATCATGCCAGTTGGTAGTCTAATTTTAAGATTAACTATTTGTATGCATCGTGAAATGATGCGTAATAATTATTATGCAATTTTGTATTTATACTGTGTGATATTAGTTATTATGACGGGTATGCCTTTAATGTGTATAAATAATAAATATTTTTTAAAATATTATGCGTAAAAAAATATGCATAAATATGATTCGCCTTGTCAATATTTCGGCTAGAAGACATTATGCGTAACTACCTATATTATTACATTCGTTAGTATGCATCCCAATAGTGAACCTTTTATTTCATGAGTAATCCTCGCGGTAACCGAAGAAAATATTAGTACTTTTACTTGGATTTTTAAGTTTTTAATCTAAAATGGTAACTTAACCACTCACTTGCTTTGATTTTTGCTATAGACCCTATGTCTATGTACAATAAGAGTGATGACATATAACAAAAGTTACATGAAGCAAGTGAGTGGTTATATTATCCATCATCATCATATCAGCCGAAAGAAGTCCACTGCTGAACAAAAGCCTCCCCCAAAGATTGCCACAATGACCGGTCCTGTGCCACCCGCATCCAGCGGACTCCTGCAACCTTTACCAGGTCATCAGTACACCTTGTGGGGGGCCGACCCACGCTGCGCCTTCCAGTACGCGGCCGCCACTCGAGAACCTTCCCACCCCAACGGCCATCGGTTCTACGCGCAATGTGCCCCACCCACTTCCACTTCAGCACTTATACTATATTATTAGTAGGACTTACGATTGTCCCATTTTTAGTCATACCTACCCGATATTTTGGCACTTTTGCAAATGTCATCTTCACGAAGTGCTCAATAATTTTAATTTACATGTTAAATATCCCATTTGCGATGTTTATTATTACTATACATACCTACGTGAATAATTAAACTTACCATGGAACTAGGTGCCGTAAGACTACCCAACTATAGTCCAAAAGCTCCCAACTATGGTCCAAAACTAAGTCAAATATCTTCGATTTAGTGTAATTATTATATTATTGACGCAGTTCTTACACAAAGTCTCCTCATTAATAATTAAAAAACTTAGATAAAACCGAAGTAAAATATTTCCATTGATGCTTAATTACGAGTTGAACTTGTGGACCATAGTTGTAGTAGCGGACTACAGTTGTATGGTTTTACGGTATGGGATATTATGTAAGATTGAGTCAAACATTTAAGTATTTATTTAAACGGAATCGGTGCAATATCAAATCGATACTTTTGAAATCTGAATAGAACTGATCTTATTCAGTTAGCTAAATCAAATCGGAACCGGTCGTAATAATTCACGATTCGGAACTAGTCGATAGCAGAATTAATTACTCATTGAATGGGATGAATAAAATTATGGGATTTACAGGGATTCCGATAGAGATGTTGACATGTTTTACAAGTTTTCATTGTTTAAAATCCATTGTTGCATCACTCAGTCTCAATTTGCTTTTTAGGGTTCCTCAGTAAACAAGGAATTTTTATAGTTTCGCCAACGACTATATTTCCTAAATCATATAACCCATCAACCTTCAAGTCAAGGGTGAATAGGCACCTTTTTTATGTGACGAAGGTAAACAACTGAGCTCTCAGCCCACCTGATGGAAAGCGGAAGCTGAGGCCCATAGTGACCAAGAATCGCCTATGCGCTGCCTACTCTTTGGACTTAGATGGATTGCCTCTATGTCAGTAATTACACCGGCTATCTTACCCCCGAACCGGAACACAGTACTATTTAGCGGCAGGTTAACGGGTAAGATGGTGGTAGCTATCATGGCGGACCCTGCACGAGGTCCTACCACCAGCAAAAACCTACTCGTACCTACCTTCTGGGCGAACTCACTCCATCGTAGGCCGCGTCTCTGCCCTTGGCTAGTCTGTGGCCATGAGTAAACCCATTAAAAATTAAAAAAATTAATCCGTATCTGCATTCAGGGACCACGCTCTGCCCGCCGTTGACCCATTTTGGGCATTGGGTTTCGGTGGAGTTAATGTGACATTTGTAAGTCACGCTTGGGTTCACTGGCAGTGCACATTTGTGGCACTGTCTTTGATAGAAGATTGGGTCTAGTTGCAGTATTGGACTATAGTTGGGTTTTACGTACGGTACCTACATGAGTTCACCTCAGAAGTTGATAGTTGTTCCAAGGATTTTATTACCTGAAAAGAAATACGTTTTATATTAATTTGTGATCACAGGATAACAAATTTTCCAAAATTATGCATGATCAGTCAAATTGGAGCTCTAAGTACGATGTCGGTCCCATAGTAAAAGTTCATCAATATGACCAAAACTAACCCCCTAAAGTTTGGCCGGTCAATAAAAAAATCATATATATCCTGTGTACAGGGTGTAAGTCTAATACGAGCGGAGCTCTTAACGGGTGTTAGTTTACGACATAATAAGTACATTCAAATAACTTTTACTTAAAACAAGAACAACAAAATTTTCCATACTAAATAATTCAGCGCGCAATGTAGAGCAACATACGCGAGTTAAACACTCGTTGACAGCTAATTTCAAAAGCAGGTGACATAACTGCCATATCAACAATAACAAATGTTCGTACCTACATTGCTGCTCCGATACTCTTAAAAAAATTCTGTGGGGTCATAATTAAGAGTAACTTTAAAAAAACCTTGTAATCCATGATTACACTAATGAATCCCATGCCTGGTTTAATTGATCGCCCGTATTAGACTTACACACTGTATATTTGATTTTGACAATTAACCACATCAATAGAAACAGTAAATATATTATAGGAAACAGCCACTTTATACAACAAAGAAATGTCATATTTTAAAGACAAACGGGTCTTAATCGCGTAAACTTACGTTTAATTATACCCTGACGTTTCGGGCATGACGTTACACCCGTGGTCGCAAGAAGTCTGCCTGCGACCACGGGTGTAACGTCATGCCCGAAACGTCAGGATATAATTAAACGTAAGTTTACGCGATTAAGACCCGTTTGTCTTTAAAATATGAGTGATAATCGTGAAAGTTTAAATCAATATAAAGAAATGTCAATTCAATACTCATCCACCTATTTCATATTGCGTGTATGTTGACAGCATGATGACATGCGTCAGTTCCAGCGTATCATTTTGGTGACAGCTGTCATTGGCATGGCTATAATACGCACAATTTCACTAAATCACGCATACGACTTTAATATCTTTCTATCGGTACCCGTGAGCATTGCGAGAGATTTTAACTACGCATATTTACTTCATGCCGTGTGGTGACGGCAGTAAGAATACATTTGTCACCACCCCAACTCCTGCGGGTGTCGTAAGAGTCGACTAAAGGATTGAAGTGTCACTGACCATTATTTGATAAAAGATTTATGATGTGCAGCAGCATCATCATATTGGACACATTACTGCGATCGCCAATCCGCTTGCCCAGCGTGGTGATTATGGGCATTTACCTCCTAATACGTCTTTGCGCATATCAATAGGAGAGGCCTACGTCCAGCAGTGGACTATCATAGGCTGATGATGATATTGACTTCAAAGAAAGCATTGCATTTGGTGTATGGAATGTCAAAATAACAAAAACAAAACGTGCACTTGTAGAAAATGAAATAAAACCGGGCAAGAGCATGTCGGGCCATGCTCAGTGTAGGGTTCCGTAGTTATTCAAAAACGGCTGGGCGGGTTACGTTCAAAATAGTTATATTCTAAAGTATTCTATAAGCCCACAATTCATGATTTTTTTCATATTTTTTGGACGTACGGATCAAAAGTTACAGACATTTTTTTTTCTGGAGCGATTATCTCCGAAGATATATTCAATGATACCCCACACTCTACGATTACACCTAATAAAAAAAATCCCCACTTCACTAGTTGGAGAGTAACCCGATTTTTTTTTAGATTTTATTGTACCACTTTGTTGACCTGATTAATACGAGTATGTGTACCTGTACCAAATTGAAGATTTCTAGTAATAACGGCCACTGAGCTATGACAGACGGATATGGCGAAACTATAAGGGTTCCGTTTTTGCAATTTTGGCTACGGAACCCTAAAAACTATACACAAATATGGTTGACTTTCAATAGTATTTCAGTGAGACATATCGTGAAATACGTTCGAAGATTTATTTTTATGTTAATACCACAGAATTAGATTTGGATAGAAGAAACAAGTTCATTCATTTGTATGGCGGCCGAGCGTGTCAGATTTTGTACTGAAGTAGTACAAAAGACTGAAGTAGTAGAGACCAGGGATCGGAAACCGTTATTATTTTCAAACCGTTACCATACGTCAACCCCAAACCATAATCATAAAGTTTTTGTTCTCATTAACCGATACTTCTTAATGTTCTTTGACGGAACGCTTAATGGCCGATTCTGTTCTCAACGAACGGAATAATAACGGTTTTCCTAATTCTGTTGTAAGAGATGAACTGTCATGTCATGTTCTTCTTATAAAGTTTCCGTTACGGTTAATGTTCTTTCAAACGTTTTTGGCCGCGAACGCTACGTTTAGTGTTCTTGGGAACGGAATAATAGTGGTTTTCCTGTCAAAATTGATTTGAACAAATAGACAATCACATGTGGGGCCTATTCTCCGATTAATCGAGATTGAATGTCGTATGGTTTGTATAAGGAAAACGTATTGAAATGACGTTTCGTGTCGTTTACTATTTTAATATTTATGGATACTGGAATAGAGACCCACTAGAAATTTAAAATCTGTTCCAAATTTAAACGCATAACCAAACGTAGTTAAGGAAAAAGGACGCAATACACTACAATCTGCCAATTTGTTTTAAATCCTATGTCAAAAGGAAAAACCATCAATTTAAGTGACAAAGTGGCACCTTTTCGTTCACCTTTTCACCGCCACGTCAAAAAATAAAAGCGAGCAACACACGCCAAGCAACAAATTGCATGTAAACAACTAACTCAACAAAGTAAGTATCAGCTTCGTAGTGTTAAGCGAACATATATTTTATCAGTTATATCAATTCATTGGCGGCGAAAAAATGTCCTTACCTACTGTTATCAGGAGGTAATGTTATGATTACAGTCACGTTAATTCCTATAGCAAGGCTAGCATATCTTGTGTTTAACATCAACTTGCCGCCACACTTCTCTTTTTAATCTATACAATTGAAAAAAGACGCGTAGCTGCGAGTTGCTTGTTAATTCAGAGTTTGCAATCTGTCACCAACCTCTTTTGAGAAACTGAACTTGCTTTTCAAAAGAGGTCGATAGATCTGAGTCCGTAGCTATGTTACCTAACGTGCCAATTAGTGATTTTATTCTCTTTGGTGCCAATCGCTACGCTACGCTGAGCAGGTAGTGTATCGTAGTTTTCTCTCTGTCACTCTTTCTTATTAGTGTGACGAAGACAGTTGAGTTTCGTTCGCGACTGAATGTTAGCGATTGGCATATTGGCTACACAACCTGTTCATATAATCATTTCATCGCCAACACAGTTAACTAATGTGTCTTGATGTTTTATGAATTATGAATAAGGCAATTGGACTGGATGCGTGTAAGAGTTACGAATAAATGCAAAGTCATTTGCAGACACCAATAAACTAACATGTTTTACCACAAAAATCAACTATATTCCAAATAGCTGACTGGTGAGTCGTGAGACTGGTGACTTGCTTCAACCTTTTCAACGCCACGTAAAACTATAAAAGCTAAATTTTAACTTTACGCACGTGCATAGTTACATATTATTTTGTGGATGGTGACTTACAAATAGTCTTTGGCGTTGAAACTCTCTTGTTAATCAGTACCTACCAATATATCAGTCATTGTCCAATCTAATTGAAACCTTGTGGACGGCGATAACGGTTATGTTGGTAACACTGTTTCAACGCCAAAGACCGATATACAAGTCACAGATCAATAGAGACCTAGTCGCACTAGCTTATAGTTTTTGACAAATTCCTTTGTGACACTTTGGTGGCGTGGATGGAGTGACAGCTGCTGTTTTTGCCGTGGCATTGAAAAGGTTAGTGTTATGATGAGGTAAAAATTGTATTGACAGCGGTATCGTCATGGTTCGTCTCAGTAAACTTAGCACAGGATCAGTGCGACAATATGTCGCCGCGAGATAGATTATCCATCTCCCTTTTATTCATATTGTTGGTAAAAGATAGAAAATCTATACATGTAGCGATAACATACTGACATAGCAATCATGTGCTAAGCGTACAGTATAGTTCGAGAAATATAAATTGAACGTTTATTTTTACTATAATGTAGGTAGAAAGTTACCAATTTATATTTCACGAACTGTACTCTCAGTCGTCGTATGTCAAGTTCTTAAATTGATGCCGTTCTGATTGTGTCACTAATTTTTTATAGTTAGCATATAGTATAGCAAGATAGTAGTTAGAGCAACACACCCAAAGAAGATGTTGACGAAGGCTTAAATGAGCAATATGAAATAGACAATACAACAAATTACCAAAGTTGATATAGTTGACCCCAGTTAAAATGACGAATCAAGAATGGGTGACAAAGACAGATCGGGACCAATTCAAGATTTTAAGAAAAAACAATTGAGACGTCACTGAAAATAAAACTAAGGCTGCGTTTCACCAAACTTTTATTCGAAGAATAACGCTTTCTCTCAGATATACATATATACATATATATATATATATTTTATGTAGTGCTAAAGTACTATGGAGATTTGACATGACTATTCGAAAATAAGCGTTATATTTCGAATCAAAGTTTGGTCAAATCGACTAAGTGAAACACGTACACGGTCCAGAATCGAAATCTTTGATAGAGTTAACTGGGTTGGCGTGTGTACCTACTAAAACTAAAAAAGGAAAAAGACTATATATATTAATATTTATTTATTCGTGATTAGCTTGGTCTTCCACATTCCAGCGTTTCACCGCTGCCGCTGGAGTCAGCATATGAGTATATGATCGCAGCTGATCTGATGATAACGAGTACTTTTGCGCACTGAGGTTGCAACGCAACAAATACTCATCACTGCTATCTCAAAGGGAAAAGGATTCTTGCTATATCAAAGGGTTCCAGGATGGCTGGCACATGCGCGGGTTAGGTCCTCTGGCATGGCATCTTCCACTTTCTTCTATGCTGGTATACCAAGGCATCCATTCAGGTGTCTTAATATCAAAGGGTCCATGGTATCTAAGGCTGTGGAACACGGCACCTCATTAGTTTGATTTGAGCGATTAAGTATGAAACACCATTATATAAGTGACACGATGCATGCAGGCTACGTTTCTCTAATAAAAAGATCGGTCGATCGATGTTATAATAAGATTATTATGCTTATACTGATGGATATGAGTACCTATAGATGATTTTATGAGATAAATACACTTTAATGGTAAAAGGATACCTTCTTATCAAATTCAATATCACATCATCAGTCTAATACAGTAACAGTGGTCTTGACGTGGGCCTCTTCTATTATTTTATTTATGCGTATGGGTACATTAGGTAGGACATAAATGACATAATGCCCATAATAGCCACGCTGGGCAAACGGATTGGTGATTGCAGTAATGTGTCCATTATGATGAGGCTGCTGCCCTGCCTTCATCTCAAATAATTGGATCAGCGTAGTACCGTCCCTTAGTCGACTCTTATAACACCCATCGGAAAAGTTCTCCAACTTGGTAGGTAGCAAATATATTGTTACTGCCGCACCACACAGCCTAAATTCAATGTATATGACTATAAATATTAAGTACATTTTATATATGATATAACCACTTACAATAATATCAATCAAACAAACATAGAACCTTATTGCCCTTGTAAGTTATATGACCACAACATAGAACCATGTAATATCGTGAATTTTAGACTATTAGTTGATTATAGGTATTAAGATACAGGTTTCAGTAAAATATAGCTAAATACACATAGAATTACTACCGTAAAATTAGCCCACTTTGCCTCCAGGGGAAATATTGCCCAAAACTTGAATTTTAAATAAATTGGTTATTATAGAAAAAAATTACATTCTTATGGCGGCCTAACTATTTTTAGTATAAAATAGATTATGTGAGAAGCAACACCAAGTATGACTTTTGCGTCTATCTTCATCTAGTTGTTTGCTAGAGCTTCTTGAGTGAGGTTGGTTATTTGGCGGGCAAAATCTTGGCAAAATAAAGGGTGTTTTTTTTTCGACCGTTCAAATTCTACGTAGTGAATGTGTAGGTCATACTGACCAACTTTTACTATGGGGACAAAGTCGAAATCGCGAAAAAAAATCAGCTGTTTCATACAAATTGGCGGCATTACGCCGGCCGAAATGTATGAAACAGCTGATTTTTTTTTCGCGATTTCGACTTTGTCCCCATAGTAAAAGTTGGTGAGTATGACCTACACATTCACTACGTAGAATTTGAACGGTCGAAAAAAAAACACCCTGTATAGACATAAATTTCTCAAAACAGGGTGGTATTAAATGAAAAAAAAACCCATGACCTGTAATAAAATGACAACAGTAGATTACATTGATAGTAGTTTTATTGGAAAAAGCTAATCAGAAAATAAGTTATGGCTTTGGGCAATTTTATCCAGTACTTTAGCAAACGGACATTGAAAACATTGCCCATCATGAAAAATAGCCTACAGTTGTCACTTTCAAGTTTTACCACTTTATGAAAATAGCGGAGGGTAATGTTTTTTTCAGTAAATTACGTTTTTATAACTCCGTTATTTTATTTTACGTGTACAAAATGTTCGGAACCAATAACTATACTCTCAATTGTCAGTTTCGTTGTCTGCTGCTTAGTTAGTGGGCTGATATTTATATCAATATAATATTATCTTGATTCCCATTCAAAAAACGGTTTTATTATTATTGCATTAAAACAAATAATACATTTTGGACTGTTTTACTTCACTAGTATATTAATACTTTGAACAAAAGTTAAACGTCTTTAGTTAAGATATCTACTTAAAAGTGACAACCCTAGCATTTGCGAATTGCG
Organism: Thaumatotibia leucotreta; assembly: GCA_025490895.1. Classification (NCBI taxonomy): domain Eukaryota; kingdom Metazoa; phylum Arthropoda; class Insecta; order Lepidoptera; family Tortricidae; genus Thaumatotibia; species Thaumatotibia leucotreta. Next base: position 70,203 of record JALPQI010003478.1, on the reverse strand, counting down.
TTAGTGGGCCTTGTATGAATATGCCTGCGAAAACGGGTAGGTAACATTGCCCAACCAATTTACTCAAAATTGTTTATACTTATCCCTGAGTTATAAACATGAAATGATAGAATTGCCCAAAAACCTTCTGTGATCGTAGTATTATTGTCATACGAGCTATTTTTAAGCACTAAATTGAGGTGGGCAATGTTGGTCAAGAACGAGATTACTTTGCTCGCCTTCTATAGGTGCATTCAGACCAAAAGAACATTCGCTATTCTAACCTCCCACTCTACAAAATTCGATCGTTACACAAAACGTGATTGGTTGATTTCGTAGAGCGGGGGATAGAACAGCGAATGCTCTTTTGGTTTGCACGCACCTTAAAACGACAAAAACCTGATCTAAATGATGATCTAAAAATTATTTCTTCATGTGAGCCGATTCGTACGATCACAGTGCACATGCTGAGCAGAAAAAACTTCAAGCTTTCATATATTTTTTTGAGATATTTTAGGATTTCCGAAAAAAGCGGGCAATGTTGACTACTTAGTTTCACGGTAATATGAAAAAATGTAACATACAACCTTGTAATTATTATATTGCGGCAGCAAAATATTTGGCCAGCGTTGGGATCACGCAAAATAGGCACGTTAGATATCGAGTTGCGGAAAATGGCGAGAATACAATATCAAAAAACCGGCCAAGACCATGTCGGGCCATGCTCAGTATAGGGTTCCGTAGTTATTTGAAAACGGCTGGGCCGATTACGTTCGAAATGGTTTTATTTTTAAACCCACAGCCCACCAAAGTTTTTATTCTACCACTTTGTTAGCATAATTAATATGTACCTATACCAAATTCTAGTACTAACGGCCACTGAGCTATGCTACGGACAGACGGACATGGCTAAACTATAAGGGTTTTTTGTTTACTACGAAACCCTAAAAATAACGTGGAACGAGGAAAAAAACCGGCCAAGTGCAAGTCGATCCATGCTCAGTATTAGCGTTCCGTAGTTGGTCGAAACTGGCTAGACCAATTATGTTCAGGATAGTTAGTATTATCTATCAGCATGCCTTAAGCCAAATATGTAAGATATTTTTCATATTTTTCGAAATAGTGAATTTGGAAAAAACCTATACTCTTTTTGAAATACCTATTCACGGATACCCCACATTGTATTCACGTGTAGGGGAGGAACCCCAATAGTTTTTTTTTGGATATTTATTTTTCGAGTTTGTCGGCTTAAGGGCTTGTCCATTAATCACGTCATACTGTATAGGGGGATGGGGGGGTCAAGAAAAAATCACCAATTAGCACCATAGGGGAGGGGGGGGGGTCATCAGACAAATCACGTGTAATTTTTTGTTACTCTCGAATCTGCTGAACAGCATTATAGCCAGTAAAAAAATCTTTACTTTTTTATAAAATACTTTTTAAATACTAAGTTTTAAAACTTCGCGATCATTTAGCTCGTAGTTGGCAAACAAGTACGTAAATTCAAGTGTTATTAAATGGACTACTTCAGTTGGCAAAAAAATACACGTGATATTGGCTAGGGGGGGGGGGGTCCTGAAAATATCACCAAATATCACCATGGGGGCTGGGGGGGTTTAAAACATACCAAAATCGTATGACGTGATTAATGGACAAGCCCTAACTAATATGTATACCTACAACTAATTGCAAATGGTCACTGATCTAAGCAATGGGCGGACAGACAGACGGACTACCGCACGAAACGATAGATGAAGAGTGATAGAGCGCTGACACACTCTAGCACCATGCTAAGAAGAGTATGCTGACGGATAGACAGACGGACTAACGGACAGACAGACGGACAGACGGACATGGCGAAACTATAAGGGTTTTTTATTTTTTTATTTGACCTATGCCCGATCATAACAATTTTTTTTTAACGAAAAAAGTGTTAACGCTTTCACAGCCAGTAACAAAAAAGCTCGTTTAAATTTGAATTCTAAAATGTTATTAACAGAGTTCTTAATCACAATTGCGGAAATAACGCATAATTTATTTTTATTTTTTGTTACTGGACATTGTTTTTTTTTGTGTTTGTTAAGAATTATTTCTATTTCTAGACGGATCCAAGAATATATGGATGGAAAGAAGGACTAACCAACAGATAGAAAGACAGTCAGACGGACGGACTAACAGACAGACAGACTGACATGACGAAATTGTAAGGGTTCCTAATTTACTACGGAACCATAAAAAGTACTTACACCCAGAATAATTGAAAAGGCAATCATTTCAAGTAATATCCGGTCGAAATATGTTTCTTTGCAGAAATAAACGGGCATACAGACGGACGGACAGACATACAGACCGATAGACAAACAAACAGACAGACAACGGATGGACAGATGATTAGACAGACAGACATACAGACACATAGACACACAGACAGACACTCAGATAGATAGACAACAAGATCCACAGATGAACAGACAGACAGACAGACAGACAGAAAGATCGACAGATGAACAGACAGACGGCAGACCGTCAGACAGACAGACAAACAGACAGACAGACGGAGATGGCGAAAATATAAGGGTTCCTAATTTACTACAGAACCGTAAAAAGTTATTACAGCCAGAATAATTGAAAAGGCAACCATTTTAAATAATATCCGGTCGAAATATGTTTCTTTGCAGAAATAAACGGTTGAACGGTTGGAAAGACGGACGGACAGACATACAGACCGACAGACAAACAGACATACAAACACACAGACAGACAGACAGACAGATAGACAAACAGACGGATGGACAGATGAACAGACAGACAGACATACAGACAGACATACAGACAGACACATAGACGGATACACAGAAAGATCGACGGATGAACAGACAAACAGACAGACAGACGGACAGACAGACAGACAGACAGATGGACGGAAAGATCGACAGATGAACAGACAGACAGACGGACAGACCGTCAGACAGACAGACAGACAGACGGACGGAAAGATCGACAGATGAACAGACAGACAGACAAACAGACAGATAGAGGGATGAACAGATGAACAGACAGACATACATACAGACAGACAGACAGACATTTCAAGTAATATCCTGACGAAATATGTTTCTTTGCAGAAATAAACGGGCAGACAGACGGACGGACAGACAGACAGGCAGACCGATAGACAAACAAACAGACAACGGATAGACAGATGAACAGACAGACAGACAGACATACAGACAGACAGACGGACATGGCGAAAATGTAAGGGTTCCTAATTTACTACAGAACCGTAAAAAGTACTTACAGCCAGAATAATTGAAAAGGCAACAATTTTAAATAATATCCGGTTGAAATATGTTTCTTTGCAGAAATAAACGGTTGGAAAGACGGACGGACAGACATACAGACCGACAGACAAACAGACATACAAACACACAGACAGACAGACAGACAGATAGACAAACAGACGGATGGACAGATGAACAGACAGACAGACATACAGACAGACAGATAGACAGACACACAGACAGATAGACAGAAAGATCGACGGATGAACAGACAAACAGATAGACAGAAGAAAAGATCGACAGATGAACAGACAGACAGACGGACAGACCGTCAGACAGACAGGCAGACAGACGGGCGGAAAGATCGACAGATGAACAGACAGACAGACGGACAGACCGTCAGACAGACAGACAGACAAACAGACAGACAGAGGGATGAACAGATGAACAGACAGACATACATACAGACAGACAGACATTTCAAGTAATATCCGGTCGAAATATGTTTCCTTGCAGAAATAAACGAGCAGACAGACGGACGCACAGACAGACAGACCGACAGACAAACAGACAGACAACGGATGGACAGAACGGAAAGATCGACAGATGAACAGACAGACAGACATACAGACAGACAGACGGACATGGCGAAAATGTAAGGGTACCTAATTTACTACAGAACCCTAAAAATATCTTACAGCCAGAATAATTGAAAAGGCAACCATTTAAAGTAATAACCGGTCGATATATGTTTCTTTGCGGAAACAAGCGGACGGACAGACGGACGTACAGATAGTCAGTCCGTTCAGATAGACAGACACACAGACAGAGAGACAAACAAACAGACAGAAAGATCGGCAGATGAACAGACAGACAGACGGACAGACCGCCAGACAGACAGACTTACAAACAGACAGACAGACAGACATACAGACAGACAGACAGACAGAGAGATGGATGCAAAATGCAAGGGTTCCTAATTTACTACAGAATCCTAAAAAGTATTTACACCCAGAATAATTGAGAAATCAATAATTTGGAGGAAATAAACGGACGGACAGACAGACATACAGACAGACAGACAAACAGACTGACAGACAGACAAACATACAGACAGACATACAGACAGACAGGTGGATGCACATGGCGAATCTGTGACGGTTTCTAATTTACTACAGAACCCTAAGAAATACACCCAGAATAATTGTAAAAGCAATAATTTCGAATACTATCTGGTCGAAACACGTTTCTTTGCGGAAACAAACGACCGTATAGACGGACGGACAAACAATCAGACAGACAGAGAAACAAACAGACATACAGACAGACGGATGGACAGATAAACAGAAAATATACTTTCATTCGCCAAAGAAATGTTCGTTTAAATTTGAACTTTACTACGATGTTAATAGAGTTCAAGATCACAACTGCGGAAGTAACGAGCTAAGCCGAGTTTAGACCTGGGTCGCGTTTTATAAAGTTTCATTTTACAATTTCGCTGTTTGCCTCTCTAACGCACGCACATAATATATTGACTAGAAAGAGAGACAAACGGCAAATTGTAAATTGTAACTTTATAAAACGCGACCCTGCAAGTTTTGAAAAAAAGAGTTGTAGATATTTGCCACTAATTCCTACCAATATTTGCCATGTGGTGACGGCAGTAAGAATATATTTTGTCATCACCCCAACTCCTCCTGTGGGTGTCGTAAGAGTCGACTAAGGGATTGAAGTGTCACTGACTATTATTTGATAAAAGATTGATGATGGGCAGCAGAGTCATCATAGTGGACATACTACTGCGATCGCCAATCCGCTTGCCCAGCGTGGCGATTATGGGTATTTACCTCCTAATGCGCCTATACGCATAGTAAATAGGAGAGGTCTACGTCCAGCAGTGGACTATCATAGGCTGATGATGATAATGATTTGCGTCTCAAAACTTGCGGCAATAACTTGCAAGTGTAAACTCAGCTTTGTGTCTTTTCAAAAGGGCTTATTTCTACTCTGGCAAAAAGGATTATTTTTTCTATATTTCCATAAGAGAAATTATCTCTATTGACAAAGTGGAAATAAGCCCTTTTGAGAAGACATTCCACAGTTACGATATAATGAATTCATAACAAAACAACATACGTAATTGTGGGACAACGTCATTTTGCGTCCGGCGGAATGTAGCCAGCAACGCCATATTGCTAGTTGTGCTAAGCTCACCTGACGCCAGTAGAACGCAACAGCATCGGGGTTCCATTAAGGGAAATAATAGGAACTGCCACTGTCTTCTTGAGCAATTCACGTATCGTACCTATCACTATGTTGACTATTCAAGACGAGTGGTATGCACCCATAACTGCGTAGGTATTAGGAGTATGAATGCAATAAGTGCAGATTATAGTAAGTATATATATTTATTTACCAAGGAGCCGAGCCGATATTACAAGACAGGTGCCGGTAGTAGACCAACATCGGGCGTCTTACTCCTCCGTCTTACCTCCTTCTCATTAAACTCTAAAATTAACATAGAAAGAAATATCTACTAATTAGAAAGTTCACCAACTTACCATTATAAACATATCTATGTTAGATAATTGTACTTCAGCTTAACTTGATACTCAAAACTTAATTTTAATGATAATTAAACATTATGTCGGAAAAAACATTGACAGCCCAGTCAACAACACGTTGTCAGGTAACCAATTTCCAGGCAAGTTCCCGTCGACGGCGCTAGGAGGCGCCAGAATTGCTAGCACATATTGCAGCATCCTTTCACTTAATTCAATTTAAACCTTTTTCATCATGCGGCCAATACCACACGTCAAACACCTAAATGGCTAGTCAAATGAAATAAAAATACGAACTATATTCGCGTGGAAAAGAGAGAGCGAGTGGCGGCATGTTTACGTCATCGCGAACAGTTTAATAATGGTTCACGGAACTTTATTTTTCGTTCATCTCTAGTAACGGTAACCAGAAAAGTTTTGTTCTTTCATATAAATCATATAATGTTCTTGTCAAAACCGTTATGTCAAAGAACGGAATTTTTCCGTTCATCTTGAATATTGTGAACCAGAAATATTGTGTTCATCTACAAAACCTTTATCGTAGTTAACCGTTACTAATACGAACAGAATTAATAACGGTTAAAGAACAATATCAAATGGTTAATCGAGAACGGTTCCGATCCCTGGTAGAGACATATTTCAAATCATAGGCAAGTAACTATACTTGCCTATGATTTGAAATATGTCTCAGGCCCTTGAGTATTCATATTTTTTTGTGTTGTTGCAATTAATATTACTTAAGAAGGCATTATTCATGTTTTTGTTCACTTCTACTTACAAAATTTCACGCCCGAAAGCTGCAAGCTGCGATTAAAGACGGACAACTGAGTGGATTTCACTGAGTTCATTTGACACGCTAAGTAGATACGTTTGCTTGATCTATGGTATATATATGACATCAATCTGTGGTGAATACTAATAAATAACCTAAATAATTAAAAAAAATGTAATATAATAATTTGAGCTTTTTCAGAATAAAATACTAAATCCAGGAATTACTGACAGTCAATTGAAAGTATAATTGAGCATTTTGGCTATTACATTTGATAACTATTAATTGCCCGAATGGCTGATTTTATGTAGAAGCATTCTCGTAAATTATTCTACATGGAACTAAAACACAATTCTCATGAAAGTGAATACAAGCGCTGGCTTCCATCCTATTTCCAGCTGCTGATGTGATTGGTCAAATCGAATGAACCGTTCGAGCTATACAGGGTGAGCTAACGAAATGCATCAGTAATGGGAATCCAACCGTCTGTTTTAATGGTAGAACTTTTTTTTATAATTTGTCATGCCGTGTGGTGGCGGTAGTAAGAATACATTTGTCACGACCCCAACTCCTCCTGCGGGTGTCGTAATAGTCGACTAAGGATTGAAGTATCACTGACCATTATTTGATAATAAAAGATTCATGATGGGCAGCAGCGTCATCATAGTGGACAGTTGGACACATTACTGCGATCACGAATCCGCATGCCCTGGGTGGCGATTATGGGCATTTAACTCCTAATGCGTCCATACGCATAGTTAATAGGAGAGACCTACGTCAGCAGTAGACTGAGATAGGCTGATGATTTGTGTCATTCCAAGACTATTCAGTACCTACGTAAACGTGAACTTTCTCTGTAGATTATAACCCCCTTATTCATAAACGTCTGCTAACTTAACAAGCCGCTTAGTATTGTTTGTCCCTTTTGCTCTTACGGACACACTGTTAAGACCGAAAGGGACAAACAATTAATAGCAGCTTGTTAAGTTAGCAGACGTTTATGAATAAGGGGCTAAGAAACCAAAGTATTTATATGAAGGGTTCACGGAAAGAACATGTCTAGTCAATTCAAATTACAGAAGGAAAAACCACCTTACTTTAAACAGAATAAGGTGTGAATTTTCCCAGATTTTTTTAAGCTTTGCACATGTTTTTTCCGTGGAGCCTTCATTTAGTACCTAAACTTGATATTTCTCTGTAGATTACAAGAAGCCAATGTATTTATATCTTACAATCTAATATATTCTCAAAACAGACACCTGACTACGTCCTGCCAATATCGGTAACGGTTCTCGGTCTATTGTTGAACCTCAAAATAGACTACAGGATAGACAGTATTTCAACTATAATCCGGCAAAGCTTGTCAGTTAACTTGGTGAGGCGATACCTGCGTATTCTAGTAAGTACTTAGATTTCTAATTACCGGCCTCTTACAATTTAACTTTAATGCTGAATGGGATAAAAAATGGATGAATACAATAATTTTTGAGTGATTCAGTGAAAACTTTGTCGCTAAGCGCTTAAAACATTTGGTTTAGAATTGTAGGTACAAGTCAATCCCAATTTGCTGGTGAAAAGACCTCGTGCAGGATCCGCCCGGATAGCTACCACCGTCTCACCCGTTAACCTGCCGCTAAACAGCAGTGTTTGCACTGCTGAGTTTCGGTTTGGGGGTAAGATAGCCGGTGTAATTACTGGCATAGATAGAGGCAATCCATCTAAACCCTCAGGGTAGGCAGCGCATAGGCGATTTTCTGATCGCTATGTCCAATAGGCTCCAGTTCCTGCTTTCCATCAGGTGGGCTGAGAGGTCAGTTGTCTGCCTTCGTCACATAAATAAAAATCATTATGGCAAACGACAATTGCGACGTTTTTGACTACATGTAGATAGATGAACATAGCTAATTCCTTTATTTCCGCTCCGTCTGTGGAATGAGCCCAAACTACAGTATGGGGTTCTTCAAAAAAGGATTGTACAAGTTCTTAATGGGTCGGCAACTTTCTTAGTTTCTTAGATTTATCGTAAAATATTATTGGAGGCATTCCATAAAATGGATCAACTTCTGAGCTTAGAAATTAAGCTAAAACCGAACAACAATTTGCGACAAATAAAAAAGTTTCGAGACTAATTACTTACGCGTGACTTACTTGCTTAATGAACCAAGTAATCACTTAGCTCGCTTAATGAAAAAGTAATATAGAACTTACATACAAAAGAAATCTGGCTACCATGAACATTAAACACATAGAACTAAATACAGTAGGTAGGTTAAATAGATTTTCATTGAGAGAACTTCATCATAATTATATGGGTCAATCACTTTTTTTATGTCACTCATTGCCATGGTTACGTTCTCCTGAGACACCCTTAAAATCACAGTTTAGCAGCATTCAAATTGACAAAAGTTTGAATTTTTTGACAGTTATCTTTCCAAGATGGGTCATCCACTCAACATGATAGTAGAGTGTGCATGATACTTTCGTCTAACAAACTATCCCACTGTTGTCCCCCTGGGTGATGTGACAGAATAACAACAAAAAAAAGTGATTGACCCATATACATCATCAGCCTCTCTCAGTTCACTCAAAGTCAAAGTCAAACTATAATGTATTCAAGTAAGCTTATTAATAAGCATTTTTGAATCGTCTGACACTATCAAGGGAGAAAAAAAATCTACTACTGGTTCTAACCCTACACCTGAGAAGAACCAGTAAGAAACTTAGGTGGACTTATTTTTTCAAAACAGTATAATAATACATCTTATTAAAATAACATGCATTAAAGAATTTATTACAAAAAAAAAGATTTTTATAGACATTTTTATAAAAAAGAGAGATAAATAAATGATAATAATAATAAACTAAAATAATTCTTATTGTACAAGTTCACAATATTATTATGCATCTACATCTACTAGAGATGTAAAGGCCTGTAGTTTTCTGAATAAAGATAAATTAAGATTAAGAGATGTAAAAAGTCTATAAAACCAGAAAAATACATGTTTCAAGTAGCATAATTTTGCATAAAATCAGTGTGACTCAGGTGACCGTGCCCTGGCAGAAAATACTGACAGAAAAAAGTTGACTCGCCTAACTACGAGTAAGTCGATTTGTATCAGGTTGTACCATGTTATTTACTTATTTAACAGAATTATAGTTCGCAATAACTATAATAATTATAATCGTATTTAATATCGTTTTTCAATTACCAAAGATCATAAATAGTTTAAAAGCTTTGAAATATAAAACTATTTGTAAGTTATTATTCACGATAAATATGAAACAGAACAATGTTTAAATATTATTTTACAAATATAAATTTGTATGTTATTGCATTTTAGAAGTGCTGTTTATTTTATACAACGGTTTTTTGGAATCGAGCCATCAATTTACTCTTTCAGTGAAGTTTAATGTTCAAACGAAATACATATAATATCTAAAATAATTTCATCATAAACTAGCAAAAACATATCAATACGTCAACAACATATCGACCAATTATCGACTTAAATTACGCGAGTAACCCGTTTGATAAATATTTAAATACGGCAATTACATGAATTTTAATTTTGGATAACGCTGTAATAGAAATTTGTGATTTATTAATACAATAAAAACTAAGTTAGTGCATATTTTGCCTTCCTCACCGTAGAATAGGGTAGATTAGGCAGTTGGGCGTTTTCACAAACCATTGTTGAATTCACTTTGTTATTTAATTCGGACAAGTTTGGGCTTGTTCTACTCAGAATCACGAGCTCTTTCGATTCTAATAGTAGAAAAATATTTCACACATTTTTCATACAGTTTTCATGCCTTCCATTACGCTAACGCCTTTGATCATCTATGAAAAAACGGTATAGTAATGAAAAAAAAATTTAGAATCGAAAGAGCTCGCGATCCTGAGTAGAACAAGCCCAAACTTGTCCGAATTAAATAACAAGCTGATTTCAATTTGAGAAAACGCCCAGTTTTCCGCCAGATAAATTGAGTTCTTTACTACCTAACGATTCATATTTTTATTAAGGAAAGGCTGACGTGAGGCCAGTGATCCAGCTAAACTACCGTATAATATGAAAATTATGTAGAGATAAACATGTCGAGCAATTTTCATCGGGTGTAAAATACTATCATACCATAAGTGAAATCTAGTTTTAACTTTGATGTAGTAGTTAGCTCTTTGGTAAATAAATGAAATAATAAAAAAATATAAAAAAATGATTGGAAGATAAACTTGGCAGAGGACTGTTTGAATAAATTTTCATATTATTTTCCCTTTTTTACCAAAAATGTCATCAAGTCTACTGTCCTTTCATTGTGGATTACACAAAGAACCGCTAAATGAAGAGAAATCTTCGACGAGACAGACCGTTCGTTCCACAGACATTTACTCACGAAACTAATTAAAGTTGTTCGAGCTATTCGAATCGCCCGAGAGATGGCACTGTGCAATTAGTTGGTTTCCTGAATCGCGCTATTAAAAATTTCATCATATCATCATCATCATCATCAGCCTATGATAGTCCACTGCTGGACGTAGGCCTCTCCTATTAACCATGCGTATAGACGCATTAGGAGGTAAATGCCCATAATCGCCACGCCGGGCAAGCGGATTGGCGATCGCAGTAATGTGTCCACTATGATGACGCTGCTGCACATCAACAATCTTTTATTAAATAATGGTAAGTGACACTTCAATCCCTTAGTCGACTCTTACGACACCCACAGGAGGAGTTGGATTAAAAATTTATAAAGCTAGTATTTATATTGTGAGGATTAACTATTGGTGCATTTTTAACCGACTTCAAAAAGGAGGAGGTTTACAATTCGTCGAAATCTTTTTTTTTTTTATGTGTGTTCCCCGATTACTCGAAGACGCGTGGACCGATTTGAAAAATTCTTTCTGAATTCAAATCTGATGATGGGATCCTGGAGAAATCGAGGGAACTCTTCAAATGTTGTAGGCACACATGACATTTTTCATTTATTTTCGAAGACTAATCAAGTATTTGCGTCTAGTCATGAACGTTTTAAGTTGGTGATCTGATGATGGAAGGTACAACTCCTTAGCAATTAGGAGTTGGGGGATAATTCTTTAAGTATAACATATTTTATGTATTTTGGAAGCTATTCGAGTATTTGCGTTTAGGTGGTCATCCTTTTATGTCGGTGAGCTGATGATGGAAGGTACAACTCCTTAGAGATTAGGAGTCGGGGGATAATTCTTTAAATATAACATATTTCGTGTCTTTTGGAAGCTATTTGAGTATTTGCCTTTAGGTGGTCATCCTTTCATGTCGGTGAGCTGATGATGGAAGGTACAACTCCTTAGAGATTAGGAGTTGGGGGATAATTCTTTAGACATAACATAGTTCATGTATTTTGGAAGCTATTTGAGTATTTGCCTTTAGGTGGTCATAGTCCCATGTTGGTGAGCTGATGACGAAAGGTATAACTCCTTAACGATTAGAAGTTGGAGGATAATTCTTTGTATGTAACAACTTTGCTTAGTAGTTATGACATGTTGGTTAGCGGTTAGTGATTCTTCAAATAATATAGGCAATAGGCATGCAAAGGCTGTTACCTATAATCTTTGAAATTATTCATACCTGCTAATGATACAATGTACATCTCCTTGATAATGGGATAATTCTTTGAATATTTAAGTTATCCAGTTCAGGTTTTCTGGCTTATAACAGTGCAGTACATTCTAATTATAAGTATTTAGAGCATACTAACTAACGATCTTACACTACTAAAAAGCTAAAAATAAAATATTTTAAAATAAAAATGAAACCGCCTTCAAAACTTCGCCCAAACTAAAAAGTAAAAAATAATTTTAGTTCCTACTTCTTAGGATTTCTTACCCGAACCTGTAAGCCTTTTACCCTATTAATTGAAATGAAATATTATGGCTAGGTATCCTACAGATTTCTTAGAAGTCGGTGCCAAGCCAAATATGTTCACTTCGCGAGTATATGACTGTATTTGATAGAGCTTTGTAACTTACTGTCACTCCGGTTATGCTTTCATTAAAATGACTGAGGTGTAGATCATTCTGTTGATAAAAACATAATCGGAGTGACAGTAAGTTACAAAGTTCTATCTAATATATACCTATGAACGTATTTGGCTTGGCACCGACTTCTAAGAAATCTGTAGGATACCTAGCCATAATATTTCATTTCAATTAATAGGGTAAAAGGCTTACAGGTTTGGGTAAGAAATTCTAAGAAGTAGGAACTAAAATTATTTTTTACTTTTTAGTTTGGGCGAAGTTTTGAAGGCGGTTTCATTTTTATTTTAAAATATTTTATAATGAAATAGAAATAAAATTTGCAAACTAATTGGATAAAAATACATATTGTTGGGGTAAGTTTCGGCGTAGTTCAAAGAGCAAAGATCTGATATAATGGATGTTATTTTACTAGGGCTCGATTTCGTCAAACTACTATGGAGTTTGACATTACTATCCGAGATTAAGTGTTATACTATAACTACAGGATGGCACGGATGTGTGAGTATGGAACCAACATCGAAATATCTTTAAAAAAAAATAGCCCTTATACAAAGATCACTGATTAGTTAGAGCTCAATAGTATGGACAAGTCAATTTTCCATGTACGTTTTCGATGTTGGTCCCATACTGAAAGTTCATGGTAATGGTTGGTAGCCTCGGTCGGTAGCGGGAAAGATCGTCGTTCCGTTCCACCCTGTATAAATATTTAGTTTTTTAGAATTATAACTAACGTGAGACTCAAACATATTTAAATATTTATCACACGGGTCATAAGGTCACCGTACTTGCAAGAGAAAAGTTCATCATGCCACGGAAAATACGGGAAGCCATCGAAATAAGTCGCCACCCGAATTTTAATCGTGATTGTGGTTGGTCAGTGCCACCTGGTTGGAAAACGGTTTTAGGTATTGCATCGGTAGACAGTGTAGACGTGCCCTTATTACCTAGTGACGTAGTGAGTGTTGTGTGCAACCCGCTTTTCGACAAAAGTGACAATGAGGGTAGTTTTCCTCCTTCGCCGCCCCCGCCAGCGCTGCCCGCGGCCAGCACCCGCTCTAGCAGAGCGCAAGCCCGCAGTACACGTTGGACTTTGGTCGCGGATACTCCATGATGAGGATCCTCTAAATGGATCGAAACATGTCGAGCAATTATCGACTTAAATTACGTGAGTAACCCGTGTGATAAATATTTAAATAATCTAAGTTTAGTTAAATTACTATTATGTATGTATGTATGTATGTAAATTCTTTATTGTACACAAAAAAAACAGGTAAAAAAAATACACAGCAATTCAAACATGTACAAAGGCGAACCTATCCCTGTAAGGGATCTCTTCCAGTTAACCTTTGAGCAAAAGAGTGAACTATATGAAACAAGAGATAGACAAACAAACGTGTACAGTGCGTGATTTGAATGATACCAATGTAATTATATAGTATATTACCTACTACGCTTAATTCGTACATATACTACACATATAGTTATAACGTAAAATACATATATGTACATATACTATTATAACGTAAAATACATATATGTACATATACTACTTATCTATAAATAAAATACTCAACCATTTCACAAACTGTCGGAGAGCCACAACTTCTTCAGACCATTCTTGAGTGACGTTACAGACTGAGCCTGTCTGAGGGACAGCGGCAACCCATTCCACAATTTCACAGCACTCACCAAAAAAGATGTAGAGTAAGTTCGCGACTTATTATACGGTAAAGCAAGAGTTAGGTTAGCACTTGAACGCAAGCGGTGATTACTGACATCGGCTAAATAAAGAAATCTTTCAGAAAGGTAAGGAGGCGAAGAAGGATTAAAAAGTACGTTAAAAAGCAAGGACAGGATATGTACGTCTCTGCGACGGCGGATCGGAAGCCAGCCAAGTTGAGAACGAAATTGAGAAACATGGTTATTATTATAATTGTAGTTACGGAAGAGCGGTGCCTCCTGGTCCTGGTTATTTTGTAAATAACTTAAAAGGAGACACCGGTCAGCAACTATGAAATTTTGTAAAATCGAAATCGATCCTAGGTACTCGTACTTACACTTTATCGTCAAAAATATGGTTAAAAAAACAGTTTCCACAAGTATCACCGTATATTTTATAAAGGTGCATGCAGACGAAAAGAGCATTCGCCGTTCTATTCCCCTACTCTACGAAATTCGATCGTTACACGAAACGTGATTCGTTGATTTCGTAGAGTGGGGAATAAAACAGCGAATGCTCTTTTGGTCTGCATGCACCTTATCATATAGGTAATTAGGAATAGGCTATAAAAAAAAATACTATGACTAAATGGTATCGTTATTACAAATTTTAAAAGTTTTTAAATGTAAATCATATTATTTTCACATAATTTTGCTTAATTAAGCGAATGGGCCCACTAGTACTGAAATTAATACATCTACATTAATTATTTCATTCAGAGGCATCCAATTAAAAAGTTATTTATAACTATACTTTAGCCAGAACAAAGAGTTTAAAACATGACAATTTAAATTGTCGACTTTATATCATTTATTAATTCGTACATTGCTTTAATCACTCGGAACCATCACTGCACATTTATTACATTTGTTAAAACCTGTATTACATGGCAGGTGACAAACCTCTAAGGTGACAAGAAACGAGCACATTCACTATCCATTAGTAAGTGGTAGCTGTAGCCTATGGTGGCCTGTGACGTTAGTAAAAGTTATATTTTACAATTCTCGCACCTGTCATGGAAATGAAATTACATAACCCTGTCAAGTTTGGGCACATAAGACCCGTCTTATTAAATACTACATGAAATGCCTACAGAAAATACAATCAATGATAAAATGCACAAAAAATGTTTTTGACGAAACCTTATGGTCATCCTAGCCCTTATTTCACCATGATGACAAGTGCTACAATAGTAAAATATCACTGTTACTGACGTAACCCACCTTTGTAGGCTACGGGTACCGCTTACTATCAGACAACGCATGTGCTTGTTTGCCACCAACACAAAATTATTAAAAATAACTTTATTACACCGTTAGTAAACTTCTTTTTTAATTTCCGAAAGACGTGACATTTGACAATTTTCGTTTATTCTTGACGTGCCCCGTGTCGTGATTTCCCTATAATTATCGTGTTTTTTGTGACAATAATAATATTGCTTCGCTAAAAAGTCTATATTTATTGTTGATTTGTTAAAGTTCTTGCAATATAATTTGATGTTGATGGCAAACAACCACATGGCCCGTCCGATGGTAAGTGGTAACCGCAGACCCACGGACGCTTGCAATGGGAGAAACGGTAATATTTACCATGAGGGTTTACTGAAATGACATTCGCCAGGGCGGCAGCACTGAGGCGTCAGCTCCATAAACTTGTCTAAATTCTCAGAGCGCCTATAGTTTCGTGTTTAAATGTTTTGTATGAGTTAGTAAAATTAATGTCTCTTGTTTTCGTTCTGAAAATACTTGTAATGAATAACTAGCTTAATTTGCAAATTTAGTATGTACATCCACCCTTAAAATTTATTGTCTGTGGTTTAGTATATTTTTTCTTTGGTGGGTAGTTTTGTACTTATCTTTCTTATTTTGATGGAGGTAGATCTATCAAATTTCCTCTATTGTCAGTCATCCGCAGACCACGAACCCTATAAAGTGTTCGAAACGTCGGAATGAAGTTAAAATTAGTTAATATACGCGAGTTTATCCGTTTTCATAGTTTTATTTCATGTGTAATCTTCGCGTAAACCGAAGAAAATATTAATAAAATTAGATAAAAAAATACCTTCTAGTTAGTTTTTCTAAGGAGTTGAAATAAGAGCGTTTAAGTAGCGCCAACTAGTGGCATACGTTTTCGAGAAAAACCTCATTGTCGCACCGGTCACCATGGTGAAATTGGGGCTTGTTGGCAACCCTTCTTTTAGAAACCTCAGCGACATTCAACCAATCTTCATCCCGATGACAATGCTGTTTAGAGCTTAAACGCTCTTATTTCAACCCCGTCCCCTGGGTCACGGCGCGTTACTCAGCCTGCAATTTATAATGTGGCGTGTGACTGCCATCATTTATTCTCGCGTCACCCAGCGGACACACAGGCGGGCAGGATCTGCCATTGTTGCGTTATGAAATCTGTTACCATCATCAATCTTTAGCCGAGGCTAAGGTGTCTATGTTAGGAAGAACTATTTAGATATACGTATTTAGAAATTTTTAAATATGTTGAGCTTACCGTGGAACTAGGTTGATTTGTGTAAGATGTCCCAAGATATTTATTTGTTTATATATTTATGTTATGAACTTTCTGTTGCCGTCTCAAGATAACATGAATGGATGATTTAATAATCAGTTTTAGGGCGGATTTTTATTTTGTTGTGGTTTTTTTAAATTTTCCAAATTTGGATATGTTTATTTTCATATTTCATCTACTCAGAATCGCGAGTACTTTCGATCCTCATTAGCAGAACAAAATGTCCCGAGAATTCCATAAATTTTTTGTCTTCCACTGAGTTACGGTCGAAGAAAGTGTATGAAAAATAGTAACACAATGGGTTTTTTGGGACACTTCTTTATTTCTATCAGGATCAAAAGAGCTCGTGATTCTGAGTAGAAAAAATGTAAAAAAGTCCAAATTTGTAAATTTTTTTAAAACTACAACAAAATCAAAATCCGCCCTTTAGTCACAATAGTAGATAGAAAATATAAATAACAGTGTGAGCAGGGTGATTTTTTTTTTTCGATTGAAGTTAATTCTGAATTCTGAGATCATATTGATGAACTTTTACTATGGGACAGAAATTTGACGATTGGAGAAAAAAAATGTAACGTTGCTGTGTTTGCATTTTTTTTCTTATTTCATTCATTACTTACTAACGTTTTTTAGCAGTTAGATAATTAGAGAAAAAGAAAAAATGTATAATACCCAGAAAATCCATTAGCATAATAATTATACGCTGCCCGACCGAATCGGATTCGATTATTGACCTCTTTCTCGAAGTTGAACCAACCGAACTAGATAATTTGTGATAAAATATAGCCAATCAAAACTGTAGGGGGTTGAGTTTATAAAAGTCAATATAATTGTTATAATCTTTAGTGAAATGTATTGCAGAAGTGGATTTGACAACAAATTTTAAGGACCATATATAAAGACAACGTTGTATAGCGTATTGACATAATTATAACTTAAAAGGAATAAATAAAGACAAGAAATACACTGTAATAAACTCAATTTAACCATCAACGTTAAAAGCCTTTCTTACATGTAAACGTAAATTGATTGTCAAGGAAGATTGCGGGGCAGTATGTGCCCCGTAGACCCCGTTCCGGGTCGCGGCCTGAAAGGAAAGTGTGCGCATACTCACGCCAGCTTGATCGACGTCTCGTGACATAAGGGGAATTGTAAAGCGATAAAGCTTAGATGTCCTTGCAAGGAGATACGGGTAATAAAACATACAAACAGACCCAAGTCGGTGTTTCAATATTATACATATCATTCTTTAGACACTATACCTAACGTTAGTCCATATAAGCAACATGTCAAACAATTTATTGACCAAAAGAATGTATGCTGTATAATTTCGATCAAAGAATTTTTGACCTATTAATCTTTCGACCAAACGTTGATATACAAAAAAATATGATGCAAAATAATTATATAAAAAATATTCGACCATCCAATATACACCCGTATATGACATCTAATATTTATGTTTATGTACACAGTGGTGTAACTATTTGAAAAATACAATTCAAACAATTAATTACACAATTTGAGTTGTTCCACAAAAATTGTTTTTACAATCAAATTAAAATCTCCTTCGAGAAGACGATTTGCTCGTCAGTTTGGAATAGCAACCAAGAACCCGTTCCTGGAAAAAATCTCTGATTTATTTAGTCGGCGAAGTAACTCGGCCTATTTTTTACAGGCCAGAGAATGGCAGGTTTTATATGGAATTGCTCCAATTTTCACTTACTATACTTTATAGCTATATTAAGTGAAGATTGGTGGTCTACCACTTTTAATGAATCTTTTTTTTTATTGTTTATTTATTTGCATTCATGAACAATAACATATGTATAAGTTACATGAACCCTGAGGGTGTTGCAATTTACAATAATACTAATTCTTATTAATAATTTAACATTTTAAAATTATTTTAATACTACTTACCAATACTGTTATTGGTATGCCTATAACTGGTAACAACTCGCAGTAGTGGCTAATAAGAGCCTTTTTTTTTTAAAGAAGAGTGTTCTTTTGTGAGTATTTGAGGGTATTTTGGTAGGATAATGATTAATCTTCAAAAAATTCATTTAGAGAGTATACGAGTAGTATGCTTTATTTACGAGTAGTTGTTTTTGTTTGTTTATAAATACTTTAAATTTTACTTCGGATCTGATGGTATTGGGTATACTGTTATAAATTTGGGCGGATCTGTAATAAGGACACTTTTTGAACATTCCTATTTTATATTATTGCCCTGATAAGAAAACTTTGACGTACAAGTTTAGGCGAGCAATTGCGTCTTTATCTCAAAATATTATATAGTTACATTCAAACTCTTTCATGCACGAAGCTCTAAAGAAAAGTCACTAAATCAGTGCTATAGAAAGCCAAATGCAGTAATATCCGGGATGCTACGACAAAAAGGGTGATAAATTTTATAAGGAGCCGCGCCGTGGGAGAAAAATGGTCCGGGATTTTGCATTGCCATCGTATATCATACTCAACTATTAGGTTAACTGAAAGACATTTCTGGTTGCCCCTTTTAAATAATAGTATAACTGCAGAGGCCGGGACGAAAGGGGTTGCCGACCGGAGACATATAGACTAAATAGAGGATAGGAGGATAGGTAACCCCATATTTCCGGCCGAGGTATGTATAGTGTTTTTCAAACATGCAATGAAATAAACAACAAAAACATCAACGTTTTATTGTTTTTACATGCATACGTAGTATTGCATAATGGCAGAATGTCATGATTTATAATGATAAAATGAGCCCCTTCTCGCACTAGCGCGTAAAAAAGGCACCATCTGTACTAAAATTGTACATTACGACACAAGTACGAAAAAAATGGAATTCGAAACAGTGGCGATGTTTAAATTGACATTTTAACACACGACATGTTAATTTATATTAAAAAATGGGCACTTTGCCGACCTTCGTCTTTAAAATTTGTATTAAATTCCATTAACGACCTCTTGTCCTAGTCGCACCTGAAAACGTCATACTTCGCAGCCTATTAAAAAGAACATAACAACTATATTTCATTGCATATTTGAGGAGAATATCTAACGATGATCTTACACAAATCGACCTAGTCCTACGGAAAGTTCAAGTTAAGCCGTACTTAATCTTAAAAACTAAGAGCATGTTGAGTAATGCTCAGTGTAGGGTTTCTGTAGTTATTTTAAAACTGCAGCAGGCTTTGTCAAGGCTCTGCATCTGCAATCGTATACAATAAGCGATACGTCACGATAATGTATCGAAATGGTCACGTGACTTTTCGCACGAACCAGTCATTTTCATACATTTATACAACAGTCGCTATCTCTAATATATGCACAGAACCAGGGGCTTTACACAGAGTTCTGAAAGGTTCTCCACACAAAAGTCGAGAAAGGTGGTGTCCTGTCCTAGTGACGCTATCCTTAGACGACGTGTCTGTGGAGAACCTGAAGAAAATGGAACTAAAGGTAACTTACACGGATACTTATCGCTTATCGTATACGATCGCAGTATGGCATCTTGAGTAGCCCTGCGGGCCGATTATGTTCAAAATAGTTTTGTTTTCAAGTCTCATTGCAAAGTCAAAATTTAAGTTAAAAGTTATATTAAATTTATTGTCACACTGAAGTCAAAAATGATTTTTCCCCATGCTGGATTGCTCTAGTCTTAATCAATTAAATACCGATTTTTAAGTTTGAAAGTTTACTCGGACAACTAACGAAGAATGAGCTTTAACAGAATCACTACATTAGCAACTAGAGTACGAAGATTGACAAATAATGACGTACTCTATGAAAAGGCTATTCACTCAAACGACGAGATAAACCTAATAGCATTATCGGCCTAACTTCTGAGCGCGTATTGGGATCAAAACTATCTTCCCTTCAAAGTTAGTCATGCATCCTGCATTGGCTAAGCCCACAAGTTGGAGAGTATTACTCGTAGTGTTGTACAAAGATTAGAAACTCGAATCTCTGAGGCTTAAATTTATAAGGCTCGCGCTTAAATTAGTAACTAAAGATAAACCCCTTGTTCAAAAACCTAGCAAGCTGGTGAAGAACGTTGCGTTGCGTGACTGCTATACGGCCCATTTTAAAATCGAATTTATGGAATATGTTACCGTATTGCAGGGAAACTATGGTCACCAGACAATTCTATTTTGAGATGTGGCCGTATAGTATGCACACGATGGTTTGTCTATCCGCCCCTTATCAATATTTCTGTAAGATGGAAAGGGACAAACGACACTTATCAGGACAGGAGATGTTTATGTAAAAAAAGACATCTTTTTTGGTTGTTAAATATGTGTGACTTTGTCATGTCTGTTTTCTATGTATATAAGTATCTATATGTGTCTGTGTATTATCATCGCTTGCCTTAATTGAGCTTAGTGTGAGACTAGATTCATTTCTGTAAGATTGTCCCATGATATCTTAATTTTTTTTTATTTACGACTCGTATGATCAAGGCTTTAAGTCTCCATCTTGAGCCAATAAGGCTAGCTCCGTCACTACACTCGCGATAACGTGTGTCGATAAATCAGGTGACGCGGCAGGGTTGTAACGACCAGAGGGGGTAAGTAGGGGCGTTTTGTATACCCAACGGCATACATTTACATCGGGTAGGAACTTTTGAACCGAATTTGTTTTCAGTGCTAGTGATTAGCGTTGAAAATTTCCGGGAAAAGTTCTGTTTCTTTCTGATTGGCTCATTTTTTTGTTTTGGAAATAATAAATGAAAGTTTCCACTTTTCATTTTCTACTCTAAACTAAATAAAAAAAATGTTTATTAGGCTAATTTTCACTTACAAAAGAGGAACCCGATGTCATGGAGAAAAAATAATTTTAAATGTATGAAAGGATATACAATAATTATTTCTTTGAAAATCCGAAAACAACATTAAAAAACTAAAGTTTCATAAATTTCCGAAAACTTAATTTGATGCTTTCCGACATTTTCATTGCTAGTCTTCATTAAGATCTTACAGCTTAGAAATAAATCATAAGATACATAATAATTTATAATAATTTGACGACCTACTGCTGAGATGGTAATAAGCACGATTGCGAAGCTGGGAGTTTTTTTTTTGTACATATTTTCACAAAAACATTTGTTTCTCAGCCGTGATTGATTATTCTGAACGTAATTAAGTATGTACCAGAATTTATCCATTATACAGGAAGCCCAAGATAATAGGATATGAAGGAAAAGTATACTAAACACAATAGATACAGTAGACACCCTGATATCAATTATTATATAGTATTTAAGTATCTATATGTAATATATGTATCTATCTATTATATATATCGTCGCCTGGTACCCACATCACAAGCCTTAATTGAGCTTATCGTGGGACTAGGTTGAATTGTGTAAGATGTCCCAAGACATTTATTTATTTATACTTATTTATTATTATCATAATTGGTTTTATCATTGATGCCATTGTCAGTACTGAACCAGATGAAAATGGAACTAATTGGGAAGCATCAGTTTTCAAACAAAAAAGAATCTTAGAATTATAAATAACGTGAGACTCAAACATATTTAAATATTTATTAAATCTAAGTGGATCGAAACATGTCGAGCAATTACGTGAGTAACCCGTTTGATAAATATTTAAAAAAAGAATCATCAACCATCAATCAGTTCACCCAGTGGGAAGTTCTAACGTAAAAACAAAAAAAAAAATCGTCAAACTGAGAACCTTCTCTATTTTATGAAGTCTTGCTGGTGGTAGGACCTCGTGCAGGGTCCTTCCGGATAGCTACCACCGTCTTACCCGTTAACCTGACGCTAAATAGCAGTATTTGCACTGCTGTGTTTCGGTTTGGGGGTAAGATAGCCGGTGTAATTACTGGCATAGATAGAGGCAATCCATCGTCCTCAGGGTAGGCAGCGCATAGGCGATTCTTTGATTACTATGTCCATGGGCCTCAGTGGCTTTCCATCAGGTAGGCTGAGAGCTCAGTTGTTTACTTTCGTCACATAAAAACATCTGATGAAAAACATGCTGAGATACGGATTTCAATGAGCATTCTTTGTCTAGTGACAAAAATAGCTATAATGACTTCAGAAGGCCAAGTTTTATTTAGGTAAGCACTTTTTTTTGGTATACCCAAAACTTTCCACTCGGAAGTTTTGACTCATTTTTCGCTGAAACTTTGTGGTATGCAATGGCCGACATTAAATTTGATCTTTCGTCATCTAACATGTGTCACTCTCGCACTTACGGTATTAAAACCTGACATCTGACTGATTATTACGATAGGCGACGTAGGTACAGTCACCATCAGATATTTCGTAGCGTACGTGTTGTGCGTACGTTTCTGGATAAAAACCTTTTTTAGTAGAGATGGTGTACTTTTTACGCTCTAGTGCGAGAAGTGGGTCATTTTACGTCAAGTCCAAAACTTCGGAGGGCCATCTGTACTAAAAAACGACGTGCAAAGACGAAATTCGTAACTCGTGTCGATTTAAAACACTCCCTATCGGTCGTGTTTTAAATCATCGCCACTCGTTTCGAATTTCATGTTTTTCGCGCTTGTGTCGTAATGTACCTACTATTTCCTAACTAGCGCGGAAAAGTAAACTTCGCGTGCGTTAATTTCTCTTTTTAAAGCACTTGTTACGAAAAAAAGTCGGTCGATACACGTGTAAAAACTTCTTTTTAACTCGGGCGACACTCGGCAAATTTTTTTTTGGCACTTGTGTCTTAATGTTCTATTTCAGTGCTAGTTTTTAATGCTAACTGAAGAGATCAACTCATGGCCAATACGTGAGGTCCAAAACTTATGGCAAGGTGAGCATATTATCTCCAAACGTCTGTACATCTGGATAACATCTCGATATCGAAAAAAAATTTATAGGCTAGTAGAGTCAACGATACTAAGCAAGATCTACCACATTTCCAAAAAAAATCTTCATTTTTAATTACCCAAAGTGTACCTATAGAAATCTGGTAACAAAAAAAACTCGAAATCATACTTTTGACCTATACTATTATGTATCGTTTTGTTTAACCATGCTAATACCCCCGGAGCAATGAATAATGCAGCATCTTGAATCAGTCGCAGACGTGCATGAGATAAAAACGTTAAATAAAGCCGTGAATTTTAAATCTGCTTTCAGAGGAACAGAGTAATTCTTCATTTTCTCGAGTTATGCTTGCAAAAGATCGGTTGTGTTAAAATTGCAGGAGTTTCTTGCGATAAAGTGAAAATGAAGGAAACTAAGTGTGCCCGTGTGATGACAACGGTATTTGTTTTTGCTCGTAGACTGTAACATTTGAATTTAGATTACGTACACAAAATTATGAAGTTGTTAGAGATCCTGCCGACGAAGTTGGAGGTTCCCGGTTCAAATCCCGGCAAGGGCATTATTTGTGCATTTATTTATCAAAAATATTTGTTCCTCGATCGTGGCTGTCTATCTACTTAAGTATTTATCTATTATATATATCGTCGCTTGGTACCTACACCACCGTGGGACTAGGTCAATTTGTGTAAGATCATCATCATCATCATATCAGCCGAAAGACGTCCACTGCTGAACATAGGCGTCCCCCAAAGATTGCCACAATGACCGGTCCTGTGCCACCCGTGTCCAGCGGACTCATCAATCCACCTTGTGGAGGGCCTACCCACGCTGCGCCTTCCGGTACGTGGCCGCCACTCGAGAACCTTTCCGCCCCAACGGCCATCGATTCTACGCGCAATGTGCCCCGCCCACTGCCACTTCAATTCGGAGAGCTATTTCGGTTACTTTGGTTCTGCTGCGGATGGTCTCATTTTTAATGCGATCTCGCAGAGTGTGTAAGTCAAAGTCAAAATATTGTTTATTCACTTAGGCCCAGCAACGAGCGCTTTTGAATCGTTAAACTAAATAGCGAATGAGAGAAAAAAAAACTAATTCCGGTTCTAACCCTACACCACTGCCTGAGACGAATCCGGCAAGAAACTCAGCGGGACTTTTTTTTTTCAAATAATAGTTTTATAACATCTTACAGCTAACATGCATTAATTAAAAACGAAACATTTTGATTTAATATAAATACAGATATAGTACATTAACTAGAGATGAAGTCTCTAATAGTCAGAATAATTATATAAATGTACCTACTGAATTTTGCCGTGTGGTGACGGCAGTAAGAATATATTTGTCTCCACCCCAACTCCTGCGGGTGTCGTAAGAGTCGACTAAGGGATTAAAGTGTCACTGACCATTCTACAAGATTGATGATGGGCAGCAGCGTCATCATAGTGGACACATTACTGCGATCGCCAATCCGCTTGCCCAGCGTGGCGATTATGGGCATTTACTTCCTAATGCGTCTATACGCATAGTTAATTGGAGAGGCCTACGTCCAGCAGTGGACTATCATAGACTGATGATGATGATGATGATGATGATGATGATGATGATGATGATGATGAATGAATTTTGACAAATGTATGATGTAATAAAGATGTATGTAAAAGGAAAGATATCTCAAGATATTTAATTTACCTTACTTATTTAGGTTATGAAGCTTGCAGAGTACTGACGCGGTACTCGACTGAAATCGCCTCTATCGTCATGGCAATAAAGCCGTGTTCAGATATTTTTGAACGCCTCGGACGCTACGATATATCTGATGCCTGTACATTTCAAAAACTCTTCCCGCGGCTGTAAGAGCCGACTAAGGGATTGAAGCATCATAAAGCATGAATGACCATTCTTTGATAGAAGATTGATGATGGGCAACAGCGTCATCATAGTGGACATGTTTATTACTTTGATCACCAATCCGCTTGCCCAGCGTGGCGTGGCGTTTATGGGCATTTACCTCCTAATCTATCATCATCAGCCTATCTCAGTCCACTGCTGGACGTAGGCCTCTCCTTTTAATTACGCGTATGGACGCATTAGGAGGCACATACCCATAATCGCCACGCTGGGCAAGCGGATTGGTGATCGCAGTAATGTGTCCACTATGATGACGCTGCTGCCCATCATCAATGTTTTATCAAATAATGGTCAGTGACACTTCAATCCCTTAATCGACTCTTACGACACCCGCAGGAGGAGTTGGGGTGGTGATAAATGCATTCATACTGCCGTCACCACACGGCACAAAATTATGATCGTAAATACATTTACGTCGAGTTCGCTGTAAATTTCAAAATGTACGTATATCCGAAACACATAGATGAAAATCGTTAACATAGTTGTGGGGCCAGTACGTGTCTGTCAGGTTGATTTAGGTCTTCACCCTCTTCAACTTTGAGCTTATTTCATTCTAAATTCCAAAATACCATAAATAGTCACGTGACCGTTTCCATTAATTATGGTTACATGCGACTCAGGCGACCGTAACCATGGCAATAACAGACAGAAAAAATTGATTGACCGTTGAAATAAAAATTGTAGATAAACCAGAGCTACATCTGCTAGCAGAAATAATATATGATTCATACTATCTACCTTATCGACTACAGTTGTAAACTAATAAGCTGCACCAAACAAAAAAAATTGTAGGTCAGTGTTATATTAAGCGTAAGTTTACGCGATTAAGACCCATTTGTCTTTAAAGTACTTAGGTATCTTCATATAACTTCACTCAGTTTCTTGTGACCCTCAGCTTAAACTGTGGGTCTACGAGATGTGATCTCAAATGGGTTTGACAAATGTTTTGTTAGGCGTCGTGCATATTTTGAATCCATTTACATAACTTATGGCTTCTTGTGTTCTGGCATGCTTCACATTATAATACGACTAGCTGATGCACGCGACTTCGTCTGCACATATCCTCGGTTGTAATGTATATGAATTAATATAACCACCAAAATTACGAAACTGAGTTAAGTATACCGTTCGACTGCAAATTTCCTGTTCTATCGAACGGTGTATATACAATTTTGATATCCAGAAAAAAATGTCGAATACGTTAACAAAATGTTTGCCATTTTATTAGGTTTCCACGTTTTTTATTAACATGATATGGAAAGATTAAAAAAAATCATAAACAATATTTTAACGTAAGTACGAATTTGTAAGTACAAAATATGTCCTTCCCCATGTACTCACCATATATTATTTTTATAAATGTCAATGCTGTAAGCGCTATCTGTATTGTATGGCTCATAAACAATTTGGTTTCAATTTGTGAGTTATATAAAATTACGAAATCTGCTTTTGATGGTTTTCATTAAATTATTAACGCATCTCGCATACGATTATACATTAAATTATTAACGCATAACGCAATTTTTTTTTTAATATTTAACGTAAGCACCAGCCATTTCCTGAACTGCAACTGTGGTCAAAATTAATAACTGTGTGTCAAATAGACCTCTCGAAAATAAAACAAACAAGATAAACATAATTTCAATAGGGGAATTAACTAAACATACTTTTTAAGCTACATAAAGCATGTCAGTGGATAAATGACAAATTCGTTTTTGGGCCCTCCTGAAAAATCGTCATTTGGTGGTTAGGTACACTAATTCATATTACAACTGACGATATACCTTTATGTAAGAAAACGAAAGAAAGAAAAGAAAAATAGACAGTCACTACTAGGCTATGAAAACCTTCAAATGATGCTACTAATATCCTTAAAGAAAGATAAATTACACGACACGCTACAATTCCGCGAATAAACATCCATATACACTCAATCTTAAAAACAACATAAAAGTAGCGTAAATCTAAACGACTAAAGCCCTTTTTGAAATGTATGACAATAGCCAAATGCTCACACTAGGTTAATATAACAAGGTTGTAATTACCGTATATTCAGAGTAAGTTAGGCCTTTGTTTGATTAAGAATAGGAATTCCAGAGAATCGCGAAATTGCCTTAACTTCTGTGGTGCGGAAGCAATTTATATCTGAGCGTGTTTTAAGATGTTTCTATAAGTTTAAGTATAGGTATGTAAAGATATGCGTGAATTTGACTGTTTGGTTGTTACGCCTAAATATCTTAGTTTTCAAAGAAAATTTAACTTAAGTGATGCAAAAGAATCATCGAGTATTGTATCTACATAAAAGTTGTAAATCATGAAAAGCCTTACGGCCCGGCCACGACATTGGTCTAAGGCGACCACCGGCGAGCAAATCCATGAGTTGGAGCGGGATGCCGATATGGGTACGAGAGGGAGCATACGTTACCAATTATGTTTTCCGCTAAGCCGGTCGCCTTAGACCGATGTCGTGGCCAGGACATTATGAAAACAAAATTGAACGTCATATTTTTGTGTTACAAAGTTAAATTTTCATCACACTTGCTGTCGAAGCGCGCCATTGCTTGCGTGCGAAGCGGAAGTAATAGAAAAGTGAAATTCCCTAGGGAGTAATAGAATATGTCAGTACGTCATTTAATAATATTATGTCTTTTAACTTTTTTTTTTCGGCAAGTGTGATGAAAAACATTGTATGCATCACGGTCGGTAAGCGGAATACTAACTCGAGTCATAAAAGCCCTCCGCCTAATGGCGTCGGGCTTCTAACACACTCGTTAGTAATTCCGTACTTATCTCACTTGATGCACAATGTACTATTGTGTAACTACTTTGGGCACTGAAAAAGGGCTACAAATTCAAATTTTCGATGAGCGATCAACAATAATAACTTCATCATCATCATCAACATATCAACCACCCCCAAAGATTGCTACAATGACCGTTCCTGCGCCACCCACAGCAGAACCAAAGTGACCGATATAGCTCTCCGAATCGCTAAACTGAAGTGGCAGTAGACGGGGCACATTGCGCGCAGAACCGATGGCCGTGGGGCGAAAAGGTTCTCGAGTGGCTGCCACGTACCGGAAGGCGCAGAGTGGGTAGGCCCCCTACAAGGTGGACTGATGGCCTGGTGAAGGCCAGGAGTCGCAACTCGCAGGAGTCCGCTGGATCCTAACTTAAATCTTTTATATTTGCCCCCTTTT
Source organism: Thaumatotibia leucotreta (assembly GCA_025490895.1). NCBI lineage: Eukaryota > Metazoa > Arthropoda > Insecta > Lepidoptera > Tortricidae > Thaumatotibia > Thaumatotibia leucotreta. The sequence goes on along the minus strand of JALPQI010003478.1, from coordinate 41,438 downwards.
ACAACTGCCGAGTGTTGTTGCTTCACGGCTTTTGTAGTTACATCCCCGTAGGACATCAGCTCTTTGTGTAATACAAATGGGTGATTCAACTTTTTTCTGTCTGTTATTGTCATACGGTCTCCAGAGTCTCTCTGATTTTATACAAAATTATGCTACTTAAATTATACAAATATGCATTATTCTGGTGTAAATAAGCCCTATCCTTAATGTGACACCTACATACATGGAGTACATGCGTGTTTGCATTGTTTAAGTACCTAGCACAATTTTGTATAAAACCAACTGTTCTGTGCAACCGTTTTTAGTGATGTACATATTTACGTAACGTATTTATTTATGTCATATTTATGTATTTGTAAATATAATTAAAACAATAGGATTTTGCCGCGGTATGGCTTAAACGTTGTTTCATCATAATCATCATGTTAGCTGAAAGACGTCCACTGCTGAACATAAGCCTCCCTCAAAGATTGCCACAATGACCGATCCTGTGCCACGGCATCCAGCGGACTCCTGCGGCCGACGTTGTTTGGGTTTGAAATAAAATTCAGCAAATAAATTAAATGAGGAACTTAAAATTCACAGCCCAGTACACAATAATACACATATCAATAGAGTTTACTGTTGTCGGTCTGTTTATAAAGTCTCACTGTAATCTAAGGATTAATTTGACACAGGAATCATACATTATTCATCCAATTATTAGCCTCGCGTAGTTTGGGCGTTATAATATTTACTCCTATTGCAACCGAAAGGGGAATACCGGTTAACTTGTACTCATTTTCAGTACCACACGGACATGATAGTATTTAAATTGATATGACAGTTGACTGTTTAAAGTGTCTAAATTTACAAATATTGGATGTCATATACCAAAGAAAAAACGACCAAGATCGAAGTGGGAATCAAACCCACGTGCTCAGCTTTCGCGGCTGATGCCTGCACCGCTCGGCCACTCGGTCTTAGCAACCACCAGTAAATTTTCTAGGATATATTTGCAATCCCTTACAAGGATTGTAAATCTAAATATTGTAAACAAAACTTAAATCACAATAGTAACTAGTTTTTAATTGAAACAATTACAAGTTTAGTAATAAAGTTATCAGTTAAATCACATTAAATAATAATGTAGATACTGTTCTCTCGATTACTTTTTTGTATAAGGGCACAACTCTCCTAGACTTGTTCTTTCTGCCTACTTAGTGCCTCCTCTAACGATACGATACGATTATGTTTCTTATACGATTTATGTACGAGTATACGTAACCACAAACCACCACCACTTCTGGCCGTGTGGTGACGGCAGAAAGAATACATTTGTCACCACCCCAACTCCTCCTGCGGGTGTCGTAAGAGTCGACTAAGGGATTGAAGTGTCACTGACCATATTTGATTAAATATTGATGATGGGCGGCAGCGTCATCCTAGTGGACACATTACTGCGATCGCCAATCCGCTTGCCCAGCGTGGCGATTATGGGTATTTACCTCCTAATGCGTCTATACGCATAGTTAATAGGAGAGGCCTACGTCCAGCAGTGGACTATCATAGGCTGATGATGATGATACGTAACCAACGTAACGTACATAGCAATGTACCGAGGGGAAGTTTCATAATTTGAGACAACTTGTTTACTCAATTGTGAAATAAATATTCTTCATAATACTTTTTTATAAGTTCGCATGAAAACGTTCTCAATAAGAACTTACTCTCAGTATTCAGTATTCAGTATTCATTTAATCATTGCTTTGTGTGTACAAAAGATCTTATAAAATAGTAATGGCTCGACACAACCCTGTAAGGGCACTGCAATAAGTTGACGAACTAACTAAAAGTAACTAACTAACTAATGGCCCTATACAATAAGACCACAATACAGTATATTTACATTTATACCGGTAATGAAGTTATATATATTATGGCGGCAGAGAGGGTGATATGTATTTATTATTATTATTTCTTATTTTATTCTATTAAAATTAAATTAAATAAATTAAATATTTTCTTTATATTCTAGATATTCTTTTACAGAATAGAATGCGTTGTCTACGAGGAATCCCTTTAAATTTTTTAGAAATTTATTAATGTTTTGTTCACTTTTTATGTAGTTAGGTAAATTATTATAAATTTTTATTGACATGGGATAGGGACCGTTTTTGTGGATTATTAATTTTGAAGGAACTTGGAGCAAATTATTTTTGAAGCGAGATTCGAATCGTCGGGGCATATCTCCAAGTTTAGAATAGAATTCAGGGTGCGTTTTTACAAATTTACATAATTCGAAAATATATATGCAAGGTACCGTGAGAATTCCTAATTGTCTATAATGTGGCTTACTACTATCGGGTAGTTTGACATTCGCTAAAATTCGAATACATTTTTTTTGTAGAATTAATAAGTCTTGTGCGTTTGTACTGGTTCCTCCTTAAATTTACATTAAAATTTTCTGAAATTTCAGAGCATATTCCCGCAATTTTGAGAATATTCTGCAACTTGTACAATTGTACAGTCGAGGAAATTGAATGTTTAGCACTTTGCAGTTCAAGTTAAATTGGTTGTTTTGTATGTACTAAGCACGTCCAACGTAAAGTGAGCCATAAACTGCTAAACCTTCAATTTCCTCGACCCTACATTGCTAAACCTAAGTACCACACGTGACTCTATGTCATATAACCTATGTAACCAGAATCTGCGACGCTACGTGCGTACAATTTAAAAAGGCAAACGTTAATACCAAGTCTCCCCTACAATTTACGATACACAACATACATAACTAGTCTCGATATAGTAGTTTGTGATTGAATAACTATATTTGGTTCTATATGTCTGTGCAACTTCCACAACTATGTCAATACTGAGGAAACTATGTTCCCCTGAGGTTCTGTTACTAGGGTAATTATCATGAGTTATTTATGAGCATCGAATATTTTTAGGGTTCCGTATTGTTCAATAAGATTTTGCGCAAGAATTGTATATAAAAGGTTTTAACCCCTGGAGTGCCTAGTGACAGATCCGTCTCAAGCCAATTGGACTATAATATAAAATAATTATTCAACAAGCAAATGTATGGCAACGGCGTTCCAGGGGTTAATAACAACAAGAATCACGATCGCGTCAATAAAATTGTGAATTATAAATTATAACTAACGTGAGACTCAAACATATTCAAATATTATCGAACCGGGTTACTCATACTCACGTATTTAAGTCGATGATTGCTCGACATGCCGCGGCCAGTACTCGTTCTAGCAGGACGCTGGATCGCAGTACGCTTCGGGCTTTGGCCGAGGGTGCTCCGGACGAGGACCCTCTTAAGGGATCTAAACATGTTGAGCAATCATCGACTAAAAAACGTGAGTAACCCGGTACGATAATATTTAAATAAAATTGTGATACGAAAGTTATACTTAAAAGTTTCTTTGAATAATTACAATACGTTCATCATTACAGCTTCGCTTGTCTCTCACCCCTCAACACCTTAACCGTACTTCAGCATCCATAAAACACTTCCAAGAACTTTGCCCCTAAACGCATTACCTCCCTGTCGGAAACCAGGTCATTCCCGGTTCGTTTCCGCCCTAGGGCCTCGGTGATTGGAATGAAACTTTTTAAACTGATTCCCGCCGTGTTTTGTTTAGTCTGTGCGAAAAGTAAAGATATTTACAGATAGGGGATAGAACGCTGAAAAAGCGTATTCCATATTTACTAAACAGCTTGCCTGAAGCCATCAGACATAAAATAAGTTAAAATAAATTCAGAAGACTGCTAAAGAAGCATTACTTGATTGCTAAGTAATGCTTCTTTAGTGGTAGTTATTATTAAGTACAATCAGTTCGATTACATCTCAGTCAAAACAATTAATTAAGAGACTGCCACTCACACAGTCAAACTGTTGTAACAGTTTTATGGGACGATATTGTAAATTTTTTAGTTAAAATTGTGTCAAATAATTCAATAAAATAAATAATAAATTTGACAGTAGGACACACCCTTACATCTCTGCTTTCAGTTTTCTATCAAACTATATCTGACCGAAGTGAAATCTCCGTTTCAGCTTTAGCAAAAAAATGTTGTATGTAAGTTATGATTATTTTGTATGTCAATATATACATTCAGTTTTGAACAGATTAGGTATATCCGTCTGTCTGTTTATGGATACCTACATCTTTGTATTTCTTTGTATATCCTTTCTATTTAAACCACATATACCTTTACATAATTATTTATCAATTCATTCACGCGAAAATATTTGAACAGATTCAATCATTTGTTTTTTATTCCTAGTATCTTTGATGTCGTAATTTATATGATTAATTGCAAATATTCTTACTTTAATAATGAAGAAATGTATATTACATTCAATAATAACAATAGGTACAGAACAATCATTTATATGCATTTTTTATTTCATATGGTCAAAGAAATACGATTATAAAGTGTAAAGGTCCTTAAATTACTTTATTTTAATATTCCATTCTCTGAAAATAGGATCTTGATCCTTTATCTCATATTGATCCTATTTTATAAACACTCAGGAAACCCAATAACAACCAACAATGCTTTAAAATTACGAATATTATGCTGAATAATTTCAATTGCATTATCATCTAGATATCACTCTCTTTTATGAATTGAGCCAAGCAACTACCCTCAAAATTATTACATCTGTCATAAAATGTAATAAATGAATTGAAAAACTGTTCACTTACGACCTTTTCCTAAAGTTATTGTATACTATCTTGGCATGATATTTTTCCAAATTGCTTCAAGGCGATGTATAGAATAGACTCTATTAATATAGTCCTAAGGTTGATTGTGAGATTGTAAAAACTTTCAATGGTTGAAGACGAAATGTGTTCTGTTTAAAGCCAAGTGGTTTATTGCTGCTTGCAGAGAAACTTTATAACCTCAGTGCAAACCTCAGTGTATTAAAAATTTTGCTACCACAAGGCTGCCACATGTACTTTGGAGTAAGAAATAAATAAATATTCGGAGACAAAAGCTAAAGGTGGTTTAACACCTAACCCCACTCTACGAAATTCGGTCGTTACAAACGTAATTCGTCGAAATTCCTTGATTTCGTAGAGTGGGGGATAGAATGAGCATTCGCACGTTTGGTCTAAATCCACCTTTACAGTATGGCCGTAGTCAACGAAAAAGGCTCCAACTTCTGAAATACGTGGGGCATTTCACGTCAGGCGGACAACGAAAAAAGGGTCAAGTTCTGGATTTTGTTTATTTTTGCATGAATTGAACCTATATAAGAATAAAAAATTTCCTCATCATTACTTTTATTTTTTTTTAATTAGTTTAAAATTTATGGCAATTTGAATAATTGAAAAAATGTGAGGAGCAGTTTTTATAAACATAATTATTGATGTCAATTAATTCGATTTAATAAGAAGTAATTAGTGATTATTTAATAGTATTAATTGTATTTTTGATAAAATAGCCGCAATCTGAAATCATTATTTTTTTCCATATGTTAAACCGGAAGTTAGTGTTAAAAAATATTTTTTCTCAAACTTCGCATTTTTTTTTATTTTTTATTTTTCCATAAAAATGTAGCCTATAGCATATAAATTATATGTAGAAAAAATTACAATGGCACGTTCATATTTTTAGGAGGTACATCCATTATAGTGCTAAGGTGTCGCACGGCGGGCTATACTGGGTGGTTTCTTAAATAGAGACCTGTAGCGCCATCTCTTATCAATCAATAATATTAATATGTCTACTCGTAATGTATCGTTCGATATCGACCTTGAATGCAAGAAAGAGATAGATAGTGACGCTTGTAAGTGTCACGTGGATGTTGCGTTACTTATTTAGTGGCTCCTTAGCTGCTGCGCTGTGCGTTGTGTTGTATTCAATTCAATATAGAAATATTCCTAATAGAATTAATTACTACGGTAACCGATGTTATAACCCATTTAAATTACCATCTCATCCAAAGAGTGCTGTTAGAAAAAATTCAACTTCTTTAGCTGAAAAGTGGAAAGTGTCGCCTTTTTTATGTGTGTTCGTCCTGCAGGATGAGGCTTTTAAAAGATATACCTCCGGACAACAATTCAGAACAGTCGCAGTAATTGCAAAACAGCCAGACATCCAGTGAAAACAAATCTCAAAATCTCAAAACATTCAAAATGAACCGTTTGTTCCCGATTTTCCCCAAAATAATACTTATAAAACAATGTCGACACAGACTGATCGCGAAATAGGAGACCAAGAAATTCTTCGCCAGCTAAAAGAGAAGTTTAAAGACCCGGCCACGACTACGTCTACAAAAACGTTAATTCTGATTATAGCTCCGAAGTCCTGGAGCGAACACAAACTGGCAGAAGAGTTTGAGACGTCAAGGCGGCAAGCTAAGAAAGCCAAGGAACTTGTTGAATTGAATGGCATTTTGTCATCACCCAATCCTCGTAGCAGTCGTAAACTATCGGAGGAAACAGAAGATTTAGTGAAACAGTTTTATCTTCGGGAAGATGGAAGTCGGATTATGCCTGGAAAAAAGGACTTTGTTTCTGTAAAATTATCAGACGGCAAAACAACACAAATTCATAAACAACTTTTATTGTGCAATATAAATGAATTGTACGAAAAATTCAAAAGTGAATACCCTGACATAAAAGTAGGGCTAACCAAATTTTCTACATTGCGGCCGAAACAATGTATTCTGGCTGGGGACTCTGGTACCCACGTTGTGTGCGTATGTACGTACCATCAAAACGTGAAATTGATGTTTACTGGAGGAAACATTGATTCGTTAACTGCAGAAACCGAATTGCACCTTTCGAATTACAAAAAATGTCTGGGAATAATGATGTGCCTTCACCCTACACCAGAATGCCACAGGGTATTCACTCTTGAATTTTTCGTACAATTTATTTATATTGCACAATAAAAGTTGTTTATGAATTTGTGTTCTTTTGCCGTCTGATAATTTTACAGAAACAAAGTCCTTTTTTCCAGGCATAATCCGACTTCCATCTTCCCGAAGATAAAACTGTTTCACTAAATCTTCTGTTTCCTCCGGTAGTTTACGACTGCTACGAGGATTGGGTGATGACAAAATGTCATTCAATTCAACAAGTTCCTTGGCTTTCTTAGCTTGCCGCCTTGACGTCCCAAACTCTTCTGCCAGTTTGTGTTCGCTCCAGGACTTCGGAGCTATAATCAGAATTAACGTTTTTGTAGACGTAGTCGTGGCCGGGTCTTTAAACTTCTCTTTTAGCTGGCGAAGAATTTCTTGGTCTCCTATTTCGCGATCAGTCTGTGTCGAAATTGTTTTATAAGTATTATTTTGGGGAAAATCGGGAACAAACGGTCATTTTGAATGTTTTGAGATTTGTTTTCACTGGATGTCTGGCTGTTTTGCGATGACTGCGACTGTTCTGAATTGTTGTCCGGAGGTATATCTTTTAAAAGCCTCATCCTGCAGGACGAACACACATAAAAAAAGGCGACACTTTCCACTTTTCAGCTAAAGAAGTTGAATTTTTTCTAACAGCACTCTTTGGATGAGATGGTAATTTAAATGGGTTATAACATCGGTTACCGTAGTAATTAATTCTATTAGGAATATTTCTATATTGAATTGAATACAACACAACGCACAGCGCAGCAGCTAAGGAGCCACTAAATAAGTAACGCAACATCCACGTGACACTTACAAGCGTCACTATCTATCTCTTTCTTGCATTCAAGGTCGATATCGAACGATACATTACGAGTAGACATATTAATATTATTGATTGATAAGAGATGGCGCTACAGGTCTCTATTTAAGAAACCACCCAGTATAGCCCGCCGTGCGACACCTTAGCACTATAATGGATGTACCTCCTAAAAATATGAATGTGCCATTGTAATTTTTTCTACATATAATTTATATGCTATAGGCTACATTTTTATGGAAAAATAAAAAATAAAAAAAAATGCGAAGTTTGAGAAAAAATATTTTTTAACACTAACTTCCGGTTTAACATATGGAAAAAAATAATGATTTCAGATTGCGGCTATTTTATCAAAAATACAATTAATACTATTAAATAATCACTAATTACTTCTTATTAAATCGAATTAATTGACATCAATAATTATGTTTATAAAAACTGCTCCTCACATTTTTAGGGTTCCGTAGCCAAAATGGCAAAAACGGAACCCTTATAGATTCGTCATGTCCGTCTGTCCGTCTGTCCGTCTGTCCGTCTGTCACAACCAATTTACTCGGAAACTATAAATGCTACAGTAATGAAATTTGGTAAGGATATGTGTTGTATGAACCGCTACAGGAATGTGATACTAAATTGTAAAAAAAACCATTGGGGTGGGGGCCCTCCATACATGTAACTGAGGGATAGAATTTTTTTTTTAGTTGTACATAAGCGTGTGGGGTATTAATAGAAAGGTCTTTAAAAATGATATGAAGGTTTAATACATCACATTTTTATTCAAGCAAATCGTTTTCGAGATATCAGGTCTCAAAGTCTGAAAAATGTGTCCCCCCCCTCTATTTTTTTAACTACGCGATATAAAATTCTGAAAAAAATATATGTTATGCACATTAATTAACTCTATCAACGATTTTTGGTTTGATAAAATTATCTCCTATAGTTTTTGAGGTAGGTTGATTTAACTGTATTTTTTAATAATAAATTGATAATGGTACGGAACCCTTTGCGCGCGAGTCCGACTCGCACTTGGCCGGTTTTTTCAATTATTCAAATTGCCATAAATTTTAAACTAATAAAAAAAAAATAAAAGTAATGATGAGGAAATTTTTTATTCTTATATAGGTTCAATTCATGCAAAAATAAACAAAATCCAGAACTTGACCCTTTTTTCGTTGTCCGCCTGACGTGAAATGCCCCTGTGTGACTGAAGTTAGTGAGCTTTCCTTTTGATGTAAGATTTAATTGTAGTTCACAGATTTTTGTGGATTGGATACGTTTTCCTTAAGGAACGATTGCAAGAAAGGTTAATCTGGCAGCAAAATTGAAGTTTGTACTGCATGTATTCATTTCCTAATAGAAAAGGCAATTATATAGATGAGTTCATAGTATATCTATACTTATTATACGCATGATTCTAACGATATCTCATTCTTCAATATCGATTGAAGCATTACGTACTGCAAGGAGTACGTGAACCATGTTAATAAAGCCGCGTTTTCATTTAGTGTTCTGAGCGATCATTCACTTGTTCGTGTACTGACGAACGAAAATTTTGCTATGAATGTGACATTCTGTTTTCATCTGCCTTAGAATAAATTAATGCTCGCTCAGAACAAGTGGAAACGCGGCTTAACATACTTACTCCTTTTTTAGGTAGCCGTGTAAAAAAAATACCTTGTAACTAGTTAAATAATAATTCTTAAACAAACAATTTCGTTTAATGGTTAGCTATATTTGAACTAACTGTTATAGGAAATCAATATCTGTTCCAAATCCAAGTTGAAAACTAAACATGAATAAAAAATACGAAACGTGAATCAATAGAAGTCATAAAGCATTGACAAATATAAACACCCAAATAGACATTGCATGGTTTAAACAAATCGAAATATTCTCACTGAAACTCAACCACTATTATTTGGTCTCCAAAATCGGAACATTATTATGCAATAATAACCTAAAACTAAACTGGTTCTCTACAAGGTTCTTTTCCAGGTATCCAGACTAAAACTTTTATTGGTCTGTTTGTCAAAACAAATGGTATCGGAGAACACTGAATCGATGCATCGCGTTGCAGAAACTCAGTTTTATATTTCGATCACGTCCGTAGCTTGGATTGAAAACGTTGTTCTTTGACAATTTCAAACGATGACATCGATGTCGTGTTTCGTTTTAATTCAATCGTATCGACATTCACACAAGCAAATGAAGACTATACGTGATATGTTTATATCTCACGTATCTTAACTTTCAATTCTTGATTTATATTTTGTTCCTTTAACCCTCCAGGCGTTATATTGATTTACATTTTCGTGATTATCAATAAAATTGTTCATATTTTTCCGATAAGTGGAACTTAATCGCATTAATCTAAATAATTATTAGATTAGAGTTTTGTGCACCTAAAAAATTATAAAAAATGTACCTTTGTGTGAAATAAACAGTTTAATTTTTTTTAATAAACTTACGTTTATTATATTTACTTCGGGCATGAAGTTACCGTTTTCGTGGTCGCAGATAGACTGGCGAGCAAATGTATCAACACCTTCCTATGTAGTTGCGCGGGTTCTGCGAACTATCCGCACTTGGTCTTGATTATTTTTTACTTTTAGGCTTGGGTTGTCACTAGGCCTAGTACCACACTCGAAACATCCATTGGCTTCAAAATGGAAAATTCACCATGCTTACATTAGTAAATCACAGGATACCACGCAGACGAGATTTCTTGCCCATTTTGATTGAAACGATGTTACTTAAATTTTAACAGCTTTACGTACTTTTCGGCTAAAATCCAGAGGTTTGGTCCAGATTCCAAAAAATGCTCTTCCACAGCAGACTTATTCGTTTGACGTTTTCTAACAGAGCTGTTAGAAACGTGATATGTTCCTTGGCCCTTTCCACTATGGTGCGTTGTCCAGGCGTTGGAAATGTGTGTAGTAATCATTTTTTGAGGGGCGTATGATAAGTATCGGCCGCGTGGTGGCGGCAGTAAGAATACATTTGTCACCACCCTACTCTACCCGTGGATGTCATATGAGTCGACTAAGGGATTGAAGTCTCACTGACCATTCGTTTATTAAAGACTCAAAGTTTTTTTCGTTTATGATGGGCAACAGCGTAGTCATAGGGGCACACTACTGCAAACGCCAACCCACTTGCCCAGCATGTTGATTATGGGCATTACCTCCTAATGCGTCTATACGCATAAGTAATAGGCGAGGCCTATGTCAAGCATTAGCTGAAGATACGTATACGAGTATGCTGAGATGGAATTAAATAAGAGCGGACATAGAACTGGCCCTTGTGGCACTCCGATATTGATAAAAAATTAATCGTTCACGTCTACCAACAGACCCATATTCTTATTCGTGTTTTCTGAAGTACATTAATCATGAATAGATCCTGTCTTGACAAAGGTTGATACGTTTCTTAGATACCCTCTCTAACAAACTTTACTTAATCGCAAACATTCATATCAATAGCTTAAGTTCCGAACTACTGAAATGGAGTTGAACTAAACTTAACGAATCGCCGCCTAAGAAGTTTCACTTCGAATCCTACAAGTTTGTATGTAGGTTATTGGTTCAACTGATAACTATCAAAAACCGGCCAAGAGCATGTCGGGCCATGCTCAGTGTAGACTTCCGTAGTTGTTCAAAAACGGCTGAGTGGATTATGTTCACAATCATTTTACTTTAAAGTATAGTTCGAGAAATATTTTATCCGTGCGGTGACGGAGTAAGAATACAAAAATCACCGCCCCTCCCTTCCCGTGGGTGTCGTAGGAGTCGACTAAGGGAAATACTGAGTATCCAGCTTCTCAGCCGGTGGTAGGGTATTTTTACTAGTACCCGCCTGGTTGGCTACCACCGTACATTCGGTGTAAACGCCCGTGAAATGACTTACCTTCGTGTTTGCCGTGTTTCGGGGTCAGCCGGTGTATTTACCAGCATCTAGCGGGCCAGCAAGGCGGTGGCAACTAACAGGTTACTGATTGTCTCCTGTTCGTTGCCGCCGCGATTTGGGCTCTACTTTTCACTTACGATCAGGTGGAGTGGAGCCACTTTGTTGTGCCAACGTTATTTTTATTAGGTCGGCAACGCGCATGTGGACACCCTGAGGTTGCAGGCGCCCATAGGCTACGGTGACTGCTTTCCATCAGGCGGGCCGTATGCTTGTTTGCCACCGACGTGGTATAAAAAAAAAATATATATAAATTGAATGTTTACCTTTACTATAATGTAGGTAGAAAGTTACCAATTTATATTTCACGAACTATATTCTATTCATGATTTGTTTCATATGTTTGGACTGACGAATCAAAAGTTATCCGCTAGGGGATATTTTTTTTTGTTCTGGAGCGGTTATCTCGGAAAATATAGACTTAAGAAAAAAACTTTTTTGGGGCCCTTATTATTTTGAAAAGACATTCTACCTCACCCCTCCCTATATAAATACAGCCTGATTTAATATAATTATTTTCTTTATTTTATTCTACCACTTAGTCAGTGTGATTAATGGGTACGTATTGCAATACCTAAAACGGCCGGGGGGCGTAGCCCACCATTAAAAAATAACAAATTTGTACATCCCCTACTCTAACCTGGATGGGTTCGTTAAGTACCTTTTATCGCTTAGAGCAGAAATACTAATAATAACTGGTTCCCATGTCTAAATCGCTTACTAAAATTCTTTGGATAACAGTATTTTGATTATTGGGTATTTTAAATGTTGGTATATCAAATTCTGGTGATTTAGCGTTCAGTATTTTAAACTTTAGATATTTAGTCCAATAGGTATTTTAAACTTAGGTTATTCATTGGTAGGTGTTATTTCTTTAGGTACTATACTATTACCTAAGTAATACCATTTTATGTATTTTGAACGAAGGTTATTTAAAGTTTGGTTTTTAGGGTTCCGTAGCCAAAATGGCAAAAACGGAACCCTTATAGATTCGTCATGTCCGTCTGTCCGTCTGTCCGTCTGTCCGTCTGTCACAGCCAATTTACTCGGAAACTATAAATGCTACAGTAACGAAATTTGGTAATAATATGTGTTGTATGAACCGCTACAGGAATGTGATACTAAATTGTAAAAAAAACCATTGGGGTGGGGGCCCTCCATACATGTAACTGAGGGATAGAATTTTTTTTTTAGTTGTACATAAGCGTGTGGGGTATTAATAGAAAGGTCTTTGAAAATGACATGAAAGTTTATACATCACATTTTTATTTAAGCAAATCGTTTTCGAGATATCAGGTCTCAAAGTCTGAAAAATGTGTCCCCCCCCCCTCTATTTTTTAAACTACGCGATATAAAATTCTGAAAAAAATACACATGCTACACATGCACATTAATAAGCACATTAATAAACTCTATCAACGATTTTTGGTTTGATAAAATTATCTCCTATAGTTTTTGAGGTTGGCTGATTTAACTGTATTTTTTTAATAATAAATTGATAATGGTACGGAACCCTTTGCGCGCGAGTCCGACTCGCACTTGGCCGGTTTTTTTTAATTTTAGGTATTGCAATAGGTACCCGTAATTAATATAACTGTACCTACCAAATGACAGCCTCCGTAGCCTACTTCTTACTCTGTTTATTCTTTTTTAGGTTATAATCTTTTTTTATATATAAAGCAATATACATTCAAGGTAATAAGTAATTGAATTACTTAAAATAAGAGGTAAGATTGCAAGTAATGTGCTAGTTGAGATATTTCATTGTGCACAAAAGTAGTAAGAGTATAATTTATGCGTCAAATATAAAACTGAAACGGGTTTCAAACTGAATATAACAGTTAAAGAGCCATTTACCTGGGAGAATAATCATCAAAATTTTATCTGTCAGGACGTAAATCTGCATAATGTGGAAGTGCTATTGTTTCTATCTAGTTTCTCATTCAATTTTATAACTCTTTCTGACATAAAATGAAACAAAAGCCATTTTACATTGCACGTAGAACCGATGATCGTTGGGGCGGAAAGGTTCTCGAGTGGCGGCCACGTACCGGAAGGCGCAGCGTAGGCAGGCCCCCCAAAAGGTGGCCTGATGGTGGTGACGGTCGCTGGATTTCGCTGGATGCGGGTGGCGCAGGACAGGTCATTGCGGCAATCTTTTGGGGAGATGTTCAGCAGAGGACGTCTTTCGGCTGATATGATGATGATCATGATGAACAATATGCATATTATGTATCTTGCGGCGAAAATTTGGAACTCAATTATGAAGCAATACATATACAGTGTGTTTCCATGACCCGGGCTTTTACGAAAATGGTTAATAATACGCGTTACTAGCAATCGTTTTCAAGTATTCATCATCAGCCTATGTTAGTCCACTGCTAGACTTAGGCCTCTCCTATTAACCATGCGTACGCATTAGGAGGCAAATGCCCGGTTGTCTATTGTTTGCCCGACAGTTATTTAACATAATATTCATATGCCCGAATCTAACTTGCCCGAATTTCATTTGCCCGAATGATTTGTTTACCATAAAAATTGTATGACATACTGCTTGTTTACCCGAATATTACCTTCCATAATCATACAATGCCATCCTATTTCTTTTCCATATTATTAAGTGCAATAATATGGTTTAATAGAACATTCAAATGCCAGAAGCAATTGTTGCCATTTTAATTGTTGGCCATATTATTAAGTGCAATAATATTATTTAATGGAATATTCAAACGCCATCAGTAATTATCAGTTTTTTCAAATAAGTACTAGCTATATTATTAAAAGTTACAAGCGTTTGAAAAAACGGGCTTCTGGGAACCGGTCGACGAAGCCCCGCTGCGCGGGGCTTCTATTTCTGCTCTAAGGGATGAAAGGTACCTAACGAACCTATCCAGGTTAGGGTGGGGGAACTACAATATGTTCTTTTTTAATGCGGGGGGCTTCGCCCCCCGAACCCCCCTAGTGGTCCCGTCCCCCCTTTTTTGGTTTTACAAAAATGAGGATGCGTAAACAATGAATTAAAAATACTTAAGTATTTTTTAGTTAACGCTTTTAACTCCGCCCTACCCTAGAAACCTAACCAATCCAAGTTGGTTTTGCCCTGGTTTATTACTTGAACATATTTTTAAACCATTAACCTAGCACTGTGTATGCACAAAATTAAGTAGGCTAAACGAGTAGGATGCCATTTAACATTATGACAAATATTCTCGGCCAAAAAATTTAGGACGACGTTATGCGACACCACAGGCACCCAGAATACTAACCTAACCTACTTTGTAATAGCAGTTTCACTTTGTGGAGGGTCATTTGGATGACAAGTTATGTTATGGCATGTAATATTTACGGTTTTCGATGATTCTGACAAAAAACATTATGGAAATTGTCTTTTCCCCTCACTAGCTCGTAAAGTGCTCGTTTATCCTTTAATACGAACGTGTAAAAACGCATATTATTCACTTGTGTGGCAAAGTAATGATCTTGGTTTTGGAATAACAAAACGTAAAATGCTCATGGAAATTGTTCCATATTAATGATAATTAAATAATTTGTTTCAGAATTTAGTGTAAAATACAAACCTTTATATAATATGATGATTTTAACATATAAATCTTAAAATTCCATAAGTAACAATTGTTTTAGTGAATGATGATAAGATGACTAGATGCAATCACAAAACGCAGAAAATGTCAACGTCAACATTGTCAAAGAATATTATAGGTTATAATCTTTATTTACCGACTCGAACACGCATAAAAATAGTAAACTAAACAACTTTCAGGGTGTTCTGTTATAATTTTGTAAAAATAATGAATGAGAATGATTTAATAATGCAGTATCGTTGGTGTGCAACTACAGGAATGTGTTAAAATCGTGCTGCGTTTACTTTTTCGTGCTAAGTTTACTGCGACAAAATCTTGCATTAAATACATGATGCATTTGGAAAATTATTATCACTTATTATCACCCGATGATGATTGTAATGTGAACAAATAATTACCTTTTTTGAGTTTCCTCGCTATAGTGAGGGGAAAAGTTTTGTGTTACACACGGGTGCAAATGTATTTTACTTCTCGTATGTTAAAACACTCGCTGCTCAGGATTCTATTTTAGAACCACTCGCTTCGCTCGTGGTTCAACTATAGAATCCTTTCGCTTGCTCGTGTTTCAATTTCATACTCGCGGGTAAAATACAACTTTGCACCCTTGTATAACAAATAACTATTTCTTGTAGCTAATTTGGATGACAAACGATGTTGTGGCATGTGATAATTACGGATTTCGATGATTCTGACAAATGACATTATGAAAATTGACTTTATGGGAAACAAAGTTTCTGTCAAATGATTAATATAGTAAACAATAAGTATGGCATAAGATGTTATGAGAAACAATATTATGTGTGTTGAATAGGATGGCAAATAAAATTATGGCAAATGAAATTCTGGCAAATGGGGGTATCCCCAACTGCCCATAATCGCCATGCTGGGCAAACGGGTTGGCCGGCCGCTGCCCATCATCAATCTTCTAGTAAAGAATGGTCAGTAACACTTCCATCCCTTAGTCGACTCTTACGACACCCGCGGGAAGAGTTGGGGTGATGACAAATGCATTTTTACTGCCGTCACCACACGGCCAAGTATTAACATTTGAAAAATTATTAAATTGACCGTACAATTAATTTTATTTCCTCCGAACGATCTATGTAACGCATGTACTGCTTAGTTTGTCAAACGTTGTGAGTGGCTGCGATCTGTCATTGTCAAGTGCAAATTAACGATCCATTTTGATGTGCATTGCTTCTCAATTAACTTTTTTTAGACAGTAAATTACTTTTAAAAAGCACATTACGACACAAGTGCGAAAAACATGGAGTGTTTTAAATCGACACGAGTTACGAATTTCGTTTTTGCACTTGTCTCGTACTACGTTTTGTAGTGCAGATGGCCCTTCGAAGTTTTAGACCTGACATAAAAGACACTAGAGCCTGAAAAAGGCACTAAATATTATCATTTTGAATTTTTGAATTTGAATGATAATGTTCACGGTTTGGCTAGAAATCTGCATAGCGTTCCTCGGTTTCGATAAAAGCCAGTATCTAAAAGCTAGTATTTAAGCTCGACTCACGCTTGTCCCAACATCTATATAGGTCAGTGATAATCAAGTCATCGATGGAGTTGCAGTGCTTCGATTCTATTAACGTGATTGCAGCGTTGGAATGAAGTCTTAGATCAATCTTTATGGCCAATATAGATCTTCCATAGATATTGAGACAACGTTTTAATTAAAACGTTTGTCAGCCTCTGTCAGCTAATATATGCAATATATGCATGTCTGGTAGGTAGCTATTTCATAGGATGCTTTTATTAACCATAAATAAGTCATTTAATTTTAGATTTATCCAGGTTTAATATGTATATTAATTTATAAACATTTCCAAATTATTTACCAGTGCGTAAAGGTGCATTCAGACCAAACGAGCATTTGCTATTCTATCCCCCGCTCTACGAAATCAACGAATCACTTTTTGTGTAACGATCGAATTTCCAAGAGTGGGGGGATAAAATAGCGAATGCTCGTTTGGTCTCCATGCACCTTGACATTTTAATAGAAAATATTTATTTGAATCACGATATTATGCTCATTTATATGTATAAATGAGCATAATATCGTGAAAACAAATGATAAATGCTTTCAGTAGATGTCTACTGAAAGCATTTATCATTTGTTTTAGGAGAGAGGAGTTTGTTAGTTTTGAAGCATAAATAGGATTTATTTTATAAGGTTACAATATCGAAATTTGTCAAAATGATACATTTTCTTAGTCCATGTCCATAATTGAGCTTACCGTGGGACTAGGTCGATTTGTGTAAGATGTCCCAAAATATTAATGTATTATTTATATATTTATTATTTCATGCGCAAGTCTATAACAGACAAAGCTCTGCTGACACACATACATAAAGTTGAAAAAGAAATCGCGTAACATTTCCAATACACCGTCCTCATAACATGTCATAAAGAGTTGTGCAAAGTTACAGAACTATCGAGAGACTATTGAAGTGAAAGGAAAGTTGCAGTCTGAAGAGATTACCTTGTAGCTTTACCAGTCTATAATATCCAGTGAGAGGGGTGAGTTGGAACATGGGTGAGTTGAAACATCATTATCATATATCACTGTTGGATCTGCCTCTCCTCCTGTTACCTATGCGTCTAAATAAATAATCATCATCATGATATCAGCCGAAAGACGGTATTTCTTAATGAGGTTTTGTTTTGCAAGGTAGCATGGCGGATTTTCGTTAAGTATTTATAAATAATTACCCGGCCGTGTGGTGACGGTAGTAAGAATACATTTGTCACCACCCCAACTCCTGCGGGTGTCGTAATAGTCGACTAAGGGATTGTAAGTAGTGTCACTCACCATTACTTGATAAGAGATTGATGATGGGCATCAGCGTCATCATAGTTAGTGGACACATTACTCATCATCATCATCATCATATCAGCCGAAAGACGTCCACTACTGAACATAGGCCTCCCCAAAGATTACCACAATGACTGGTCCTGTGCCACCCATATCCAGCGGACTCCTTCGACCTTCACCAGGTCATCAGTTTTAATAATAAAATAAATAAATATCTTGGGACATCTTACACCAATTGACTTAGTCTTACGGTATGCTCAATTAAAGCTTGTGATGTAGGTACACGGCGACGATATATCTAATAGATACATACATATAGATACTTAAATAAATATACAGCCATGACTAAGGAAAATATTTGTGATAAATAAATACACAAATAATGCCCTCGCCAGGATTCGAACCCGGAACCTCCAGCTTCGTAGGCAGGGTCACTACCAACTAGGCTACGGAGGCTGACAAATATATAATAGATACTTAAGTACATAGACAGCCATGACATGACTATTAAGAAACCAAAATTTGTAATAAAACTAATAAATAAATACACAAATAATGCCCTCGCGCGATTCAAACCCGGAACCTCCTTCGTAAGCAGGGTCACTGCCAACTAGGCTACGGAGTAGAGAAGGGTCCCAGTTCTGAATTTGTATGGCAAGAACCGGGAATTTCCGGTTCCGGTACCATATTTGTATAAAAGTTAGTACCAGCCGCCCATTCTACTACGGAGGCTGACAGTTAAAATTGACACATTTAATTAGTAGGACTAAAACACAATACTCTTATTTATAAATCATCATCACTCTATGACAGTCCACTGCTGGACGTAGGCCTCTCCTATTAACTATGCGTAAAGACGCATTAGGAGGTAAATGCCCATAATCGCTACGCTAGGCAAGCGGATTGGCGATCGCAGTAATGTGTCCACTATGATGACGCTGCTGCCTATCATCAATCTTTTATCAAGTAATGGTCAGTGACACTTCAATCCCTTAGTCGACTCTTACGACACCCGCACGAGGAGTTCGGGGGTGTTTCTATGCGATTTTGTTACGCGTTGTTATTGTTCAAATACCATCACCACTTTATTTGCCATTTTATAAAAGCAAACGATACTATTATGCCAAAATAGCAGACAAACATGTGTCTGCTACAAGATAACCGCAAGTGATTTCACTATTTATACGCAGTTCGTCAATAATTTGGGAATGGTATTGACTTGTTTGTCCATCAGACAATCCCAGTCTGTTGCGTCAGTCAAGAACAATCTGAAAAAGATCTGAAAAGGCTCTCCGATATTTTGTGAATTCGTTGGGTATTTTTATATTTATAGATGTGTAGTATATGTACGTATATTTATTGCATTATTTTAACTATATGTGTATTTTATGTACGAAGTTAGCTTAGTGAGTATTTAATAGTTATTTGGTACTCTAATACATTCACCACAGTACACGTGTAGGTATCTTTTCTTTTACTTCCTATACGCAACTCCTTTGCTCAAAGGTTAACTGGAAGAGATCCCTTGCAGGGATAAGTTCGCCTTTGTACCTGTCAAATTTACTGTTAATATGTGTATTTTTACCTGTGTTTTGTGTACAATAAAGAATTTACATACATACATACATACTTGATTGGTGCGACAGAATAACTGGTGACAAATGTATTCTTACTGCCGTCACCACACGGCCGGGTATTTATAAATACTTAACGAAAATCCGCCATGCTTCCTTGCAAAACAAAACCTCATTAAGAAATACCGTCTCCACTCGAATTCCCTTTTTTACCGTAACCGCCATGTCCTCTGTACCGTAATCCGCCATTTTGCCCACTAGTGCGGGAACGCCGTGACCTACATTGGGGTTTATTATGGGTTTGAGTCCCGCGTTAAAATTAACTGATCAGGGATTGGGACGACTTTCGATCGACTTGTGTTGAAAGGAAAGACGTATTTTGAAATCAGATTATGGCATAAGAGTAACAGTAGGCTTATGATGAAAGAAAAGAAGAGAAAGAAAGAAAGAAAAAATACGCCCTATATATTTCAATGCATAGTAAAAAACATGATAAAGAAAAATATGCGACTAACACAAAGAAAATGCTCTCAACGTGATTCAAACTCAGATTGCCCGGGCCTGTAGCGTTCTAGTGTAAGTCGTCCCTTATCTAATTAAATCATAGTCACGTATTTCACTAGAGGATTTACATAATTATATTTAATTTCCATACTTAATACACCTTTTTCACTGGGTCATAGCGAGGAAAGAAAATATTTGGTAGACTCCGTAGCTCAGTTGGTAAGACTGCCTGCGAAGCTGAAGTTCCCGGGTTTGAATCCCGGTTAAGGCATTACATCATCAATCCACAGCTGGACGTAGGGCTCTTATTAACCATGCGTTTAGACGCATTAGGACGTAAATGCCCATTGTCACCACTCACATGCGTCTATCACAGAATGGTCCGTAAAAAAAATTGTAGAGGTTAGGGAGAACTTATCCTGTGAACACTGATATTGTAGCAATAAAAATACCAAAGTTACAAGTAAATTCACCAAAGCTGGCACGAATGGAATAAATGAATAAATAATTAATATCATGGGACATCTTACACAAATCAACCTAGTCCCACAGTAAGCTCAATTAAGGCTTGTGATGTGGGTACCAGGCGACGATATATATAATAGATAGATAAATATATATACTTAAATACATAGACAGCTATGACCAAGGAACAAATATTTGTTATAAATAAATACACAAATAATGCCCTCGCCGAGATTCGAATCCGAAACCTCCAGCTTCGTAGGCAGGGTAGGGTCACTACCAACTAGGCTACGGAGAATGAATGAAATGAATGACATCTATCATTGTGTGTATGCCGTGCTATGGTATAGTATACCTGTATCTACTATCATTTTGACATCCACACATAGATACATTCTGTCACTTACTCGATCCATTCGTGCCAGCTTTCGTTAATTTACCTGTAGCTAATTCAAGACCTCCTAGTTCATTTCAAATGCCAAAAATCATAGCCATTTAACTTTACCGACCCGATTTTCTCATTTGAAATTCCCACTTTTTATCGGTAACTACAGACTTTAGTTTGTAAGTGATTTGGTTCAACTGTAAAGCTATGTATAACTGTATTTTGCATGAATTACATGATTGATATTTAAATATTTATCAAACGGGTTACTCACGTAATTTAAGTCGGTAATTGTTCGACTTAAATTACGTCCTCATCCTCATCATGAAGTATCCTCTAAATGGATCGAAACATGTCGAGCAATTATCGACTTAAATTATGTGAGTAACCCGTTTGACAAATATTTAAATATGTTTGAGTCTCACGGTAGTTATAATTCTAAAATTACATGATTGATGATGATGATCATAAACGAAATATAAACTGTTCAGAGTCCGGTACGGTCTAGCGCGAGTCTTTTTGCCCAGTCAATTAAATTTACTTACATTTCGGTATCCATTCGGAGTTTTAAAGGCTAATTAACTTTATGAGCCGAAAGATTTGTAAATATTTTGATAAATCTGTTTACTTTGGCGCTCGTGCAATCAATTAATCTTAATACCTTTTAACGAGCAATTCTTCGTACAGTCAAGTGCAAAAATATGTCGAGAGAATCCTCCCATAAATTTATATGTTACGACGTTCTTAGTACTCGGAATTTAAGTGCACTGGGACGTATTTTTGAGTGTTTTTTATAACATCTTATTTTGTCTTTGATTGCTTACAGAGTGGAACCGAACGACGATGCTTCCCGCTACAGACCGAGTCTATTGACCACGAAACATTTTTTTCCTAACTAGTGCGCAAAAACGAACTTTGCGGACGCTTCGCGCGCGGTAATTTTTCTTTTTGAAGCATTTGCTATGAAAAAAATCGTCCCTTACACGTGCAAAAACTTTTTTTAACTCGGGTGATTGTCGCCCTCGTTTCACTCGGGCTCCAACTTTCACATTCACCGAAAAAAAGTTTCCCCGCACTAGTTAGGAAATGTACTATTTTACTATCACAGACTCAAATACAAATAATTATTTTATTTCGCTTCATTTGTATAGATAGTTCCAAGAGAGTTGAGGCCACGCACACATCAACATGTCATGTAAACACGCGTGGAATTTGAAATTAGTGTTCTTTTTTCGTACTGACGGCAAACCCTGTAAAATTGACCAAAAAGTTTGTTGAAGGGATTTGTTTCAATATTTTGACACAAGTCATTCATTCATTCACTACATTTTTTTCAATTAGTGCATTTGGATGTGTGTGGAATCATTCACCTCAACTCTGGTGAAATTACCTATACATTGGGTCTTTAAGCTATTTACAGTCTCAACGTGAACCCTGCAAGGGTACAGCAACATACAACTTAATACTAATATTAACAGTAACAGAACATCTATTTATCACTTAAAATTCTTGAATTATTGTACTCAGGATCATCATCGTCATCTCAGCCATAAGACGTCCACTGCTGAACATAGGCCTCCCCTCTGGACCTCCACATGTACCGGTTATATGCGACCTGCATCCAGCGTGTCCCGGCGACCTTCATAAGGCCGTCTGTCCATCGTGTGCGTGGACGTCCTACGCTGCGTTTGCATAGCCGTGGTCTCCACTCGAGCACTTTTCGACCCCATCGACCATCTGCTCTGCGTACAATGTGGCCTGCCCATTGCCACTTAAGCTTGCTAATCCGGAGGCCTATGTCAGTAACTTTAGTTCGCCTACGGATCTCCTCATTTCTGATTCGATCACGCAGAGAAACTCCGAGCATAGCCCTCTCGATAGCTCTTTGAGCGACTCTGAGTTTAGAGATGAGGCCGATGGTGAAGGACCACGTTTGCGCGCCGTACCTAAGTTATCACTGATAACACACATTGATTGTAGACTTTCGTCTTAAGGCATTGAGGTATGTCGGTATTGTACTCATATGTTTTATTAATTAAATATAGTTTCAATTGCATATTAAATCTATTTCAGTTTGTTTCAGCTTGTATCAGCTTAGGAATTTTATTATAGATTTAAACTCTATAGGCAGTAATAGTCTACTAGTATACCAAGAATAACTGTACTTTCTTTTTGCAATTCCTCTCCTCTCACAAATATACTGTTGTTGTTTTACGGTACTGGTAGTAACAACAGTAAGAATTCATTTGTCACCACCCCAACTCTTCCCGTAGGTGTCGTAAGAGTCGACTAAGGGATTTAAGTGTTTCTTTAATTTATTGAATATTAATGATGAGCTGCATCATTATAATGAAGAAGCTACTGCGATCGCCAACCCGCTTGCCGGCTTGGCGATTAAAGGCGTAGAGTTGGGGGTGACAAACGTATTCTTACTGTCATGACGCGGCATAACATCCATACAAGGTTCCCATGAGGAAAGGGAAAAATCCTGAGACTAAAAGAAAGAAATGTTAAAGGAATTTTGGTCAAATCGGCAAAAAAAAATATTTTTTTAGTATTTTTTATGTTTTATATGCCTTAATACACAAAAAAGGATTATATTAATTAAATTATCGCAAAAATGCACTTTATATATATTTTTTTATTTCCTAGGTAATTAAATATTTTTTTGTTCATTTGATGTCTGTTAATTAAGTGTGACAAGACTAAGAAAACATGGTGACAAAATAGTTTCATAAAATGTGTTTATCATAGCGTAACGTTTTAAAACGGTTTTAAGAAAAAATCCAATTTTCTCTTAAAATAGACCGAATCCAGAAAACTTCAAATGACATTTTTAACTACTAATTTTGACATAAATCCGCTGTTGAATTTTTCCCTTTGCTCATGGGCACATTGTACACATTTATCTACGTTTTAGCAGAATCAAAGGCACTTTACATTTACACAAGCCTCGTAATTTCGCTGTTCAGTAACTACTGTTTTCTTTGACTTTGAAATAAGCTTTTGATTGTAGAAACGATATTCCATGCCCACAGATCAGTATCCTAGAGAGCGCATCTTATAAAGCGGCTCTATCTCGAAAGCTTATTGTAACTTGTAATACAAGCGGAAGTCCCTTTCTAATTAATAGTGCTAAAATGAGACTTCCACTTGTATTACAAGTTACAAGCTTTCGAGAAACGAGCCTCAGGTTGTACAGAATTACACAAAAATTATAACGTTAAATTTTGTTATCTTCAAACGCCTTTAACTAGATATGTACATGAAACAAAACTATGAAAACGGATAAACTCGCGTATGTTAACTAATAGTGCAATCAGACCAAACGAGCATTCGCTATTCTAACCCCCTACACTACGAAATTCGATCGTTACGCAAAACGTGGTTCGTTGATTTTTCACCTTAACTTTAACTTCATTTAGACGTTTCGAACACTTAAAGGTGCGTTTAAACCAAAAGAGCATTCGCTGTTCTATCCCCCGTTCTACGAAATCAACCAATCACGTTTTGTGTAACGATCGAATTTCGTAGAGTGGGGGGTTAGAATAGCGAATGCTCTTTCGGTTTGAACGCACCTTTACAGGCCACTTTACAGACCTCGAACCCTGTAAAGTGTTCGAAACGTCGAAATGAAGTTAAAGTTAATTAACATACACCAGTTTATCCGTTTTCATAGTTTTATTTCATGTGTAATCCTCGCGGTAGCCGAATAGAATATTAGATATGTACATTTTTATTACAATCGACCCATAATAAAACAGACATAATCCGTTTTATTTTTTATTATTATTTATTTAAGCTTTATTGCACAATCAATGAAAAAAGTACAAATGGCGGACTTAATGCCTTATGACATTCTCTACCAGTCAACCATTGGTCCAAACAGAAACTTGTATATGTGCAGGATTGTCAACATTGAAAAGAAATAAGAAACACAAATCACATCATACGTTTCAATAGTTTTCAAGTGAATTTATACTTTCCAGAAACATCAACATAAAGGATCAAACTAATCTCTTTCCAAATACAAATATACATTGTTTAACTCAGCCTCTTATTTAGCTAGACCTAACTTTGAGCACTAAGTCTAGAAATCCAGACTTTTCAAAGTCAAACAAACCCGTTCTTATAATTACGAGTATATGGAATATTGATAATAATAATATATAAAGTTTCATAGACTTATGTACTTAAATGAGATTTAACGCATAATGTACTTGAAAAGTGTCGTGTGGTGACGGCAGAATACATTTGTCACCACCCCCACTCCTCCTACGGGTGTCGTAAGAGGCGACTAAGGGATTGAAGTGTTACTGACTGTTATTTGATAAAAGATTGATGATGGGTAGCAGCGTCATCATTGTGGACACATTACTGCGATTACCAATCCGCTTGCCCAGCGTGGCGATTCATCATCATCATGATTTTTTTCAAAAGTCAATATTTTCGGAGATAACCACTCCAGAATAAAAAAAAAATGTGTCCCCCTCATCTAACTTTTGATCCGTAGGTCCAAAAAATATGAAAAAAATCGTGAATTGGCTTATAAAATATTTTAAAATAAAACTATTTCGAACATAATCGGCCCAGCCGTTTTTGAATATCTACGGAACCGTACACTGAGCATGGCCCGACATGCTCTTGGCCGGTTTATTTATATAATGACTTACATGCATAAAAAAAAATCAGCTCATCAACCGCGAATCGCAAAAGGATACAAACACTCTGCAAAGGCGAAACTAAAAAGCGTTTAAAAACTGGACAAGTGGTTAAAGCTTAATGATGAAATAATTGAATTTGCCGACAACGGGGTTAATTGAAACAGCTTTGGATCGCCACCGCAAATCTCATTCAATTTCAATGTGGTGGTTGCGGTTGTGGTAATAAGCCTTTTTAATCCAGTCCTTTCCTTTTTTTGTGTGACGAAGGTAGACAACTGAGCTCCTAACTTTTAAAAATAACATAAAGTCTTCAGCAAAATACACTATCTACGATATTTTAAGGTACTTCACCTCTATGTCCCATGACTTTGTGACGACCTGTATAACATCTAATACTTATTTATAGGTGGTTGATACATTCCCTGTTTCGAAACTGTTCTGAGAAAAAAAGTATGTTTCCGTTTGCAAATTCCTAATCGTGACACATGGTGAGTAATAAGTAATCACCATTTTCAGTTTATTTACTGACTATAATTTTATCCCTTTCGGCGTCGAGACCCTGGGTCCGTGGGGCTCTGGTGCTTTGAGTCCCTTTAAACAACTTTTAAAGAGACTCAAAGATACCACAGGTGACCCAAGAGCTGGCAGCTACCTCGCTCAACAGATCAGCCTCGCGATCCAGTGGGGTAATGCTGCCAGCATCTTGGGTACCATGCCGAGGGGGCCGTTTTTAGATTTAGTTTAGTATATATTTATTTATAGTGTAGTTTGATAATGTTATAGTTTTAATTTTGCATATTTTTGTCGCTTATTAATTTGTTTATTTACGAAATTTGTTTATTTTAACAATCACATTTATCAGATTAAGGTTTAACAATTTGCTTATGTCTAAACTTAGAAATATTACAATTAGATTATCAGTAGCCCTCACACTAGGTCTAGCCTGTGTCGTGAGGACTGTGGTAAATTTAAAGGTGATTTAACAACAAGGTGATACAGATATAAAAGGAAAAAACGACAGTGCTTATATATTTCAAAATTACTGTTAAAGAAAGTATACTAATTATAAAATAAAGCAATATGTATCTACTACTGACAAAAATATGGAATTTGTCTTTTCATGTTTTACTGTTCAGTAAATGAATAAATCCTGCTTATTCAATCTTTTAATTTATTAAATCATTTACCTATTTGCTATTTTCAGATTATTTCATAATCTGTGGATTTATATTTGGCTACCTATTTCATTACGGCAACATGGTTATTATGATTTTTCGTTTCAATATCTTATTACTTTTATTATACCTTAAATATTATATAATTTACATTTAAATGAAATAGGTAATTTTTTGTAAAAAGAAATTAACTTAAAAAACTGCCCAAAGGTTGTCTGGAAGAGATTGCTTTATAGCTATAAGACCGCCTGTTTTGTACCTTTATACATAATCGTTAGTTTTAACCATGTTTGCTGACTGAGGAAGCGGGTTCTAATCCCGTGACAACCAGTCTTTCGCAGTTGATGTTTGCTTTTTTTTTATGAGCAATAAAGAGTATTATATTCTATACTAAAAAAAAATATCACGCAAACTAAATTTATTTATGTTTACTGTTGAGCACACCTAATGCCACATAATTATAACGTGACATATAGTTAATTCTAATATTTTCTCAAGAACATAATTGAAGGTAAATGATTTTGTTGGTATATAAAGTAGTATCCTCTCAGTTACTTAAAGGTTAACTGGAAGAGGTCCTTTAAAGGGATAAGTTCTCCTTTGTACAATTTCACTACATTTATTTTATTTGTTATTTTTAGAATTTGTGCAGTAAAGTGTTTACTACCACTACTATTTTATACAATGTTACTGTAACACACTATATCTGCCGTCTTAACGAAAAAAACCATAAATGCCAAAAAGTTAGTTTCGAGAAAAAGCCAAAAAACTTTGCACCTCAGCCAACATAAGTTAAATTAGAAATATAAGGTGGAAACTTTTGTTTATGAATAAAACAATATTGTAAATATTTTATGCATTGCATAGTATTCGATTTTATATTTATTTAAATTAGTTTTTTAGAAAAAACTGTTTCTACGTCGTAAAGTAAATAGTAACATAATAGAATTACTAACTTGAAATAACACAAGTGCTCACTTATGTTTCTTCCGTTAGTTTTGTCTTATGAGGTCTAAGAAAAAAAACCATAAGTGCACACTTATGCTTACGTTGCTAATCGGTCCAGAAAAAGAAAAAACACAACTGGGTACATGTGTTTTATTTATTTAGTAAACAGAATCAAATTATGACTTTTATAATAATAGCAGGGATTAATAAAACATGGAGTAACGTATGCGGAATGAAAGCTGGACAGATTTTGTCGAAGTAAAAAAAAAACAAAATTAAATTGAAAGTGTATCTAATCAATGCTAAATTAATTTGGATACATTTCTAATTAATTTGGGAAGTTTTGTGTGTTTTGACAACTTTCTTTAGAAATTATGGTCAATTAAGTAGAACAATGTCGCAAAACTGCATAATATATATTTTCCACAGGACACACTTATGCCAAAAACGACGATAATTCTAAATTTTTAGAAGTAGGCAAGATTTGAAACACTGTTTCATAATAATTTAGGCCTCGCAGGTAAGCCCGCATTTTAACTTTGTCCAGATTTCATTCTGCATACGTTAAAGTAGAATAAATTTATTTAAAAATACATTACAGTAGTAATTAAGTTCATGATAGGTACCATATCGCCACTAAAAATCGAGCTAAGTCAGACGATGTGATGCGGCTGAAGAGGAACACTGAAAGCAAGGTTTAGCCGTTCTGTCGTCAGATCAGGGTCGGATTTGGCCTTATTCTTATTCTTCATATTCAGACCCACTCATTCATTCATACCCCACCCTGTACCAATGTTTAACATTGGTACAGGGAAGTGGGTATGAATAACGGTAGGTTTGCCTGGAAACACTAGTCTCCCGCAGCTCGGCCTTAGGCCTCGCAGGTAAGCCCGCCGGTGGCCGCGCTCCGGGCCTTCGGCCTTCAGCCTTTTCATTTTATCGAAAACGAATTGACGGGCTTGTGGCCCTGAGATTCGTTATAGTGCTACACTTATCCATTGTATAACGATGGAGCACTGGGCTCTAGTAGCTCGGCCTTCGGCCTTGCAAGCCTGCTGCCGTCTAGGGGACACTTCGGGCCTTCGGTCCTACGCAGAACAGCCTTCGTATTCCATCACGTAGCGTAGTTGCGTTGGCCTCTGACTTCGATTGTTAAGGCAGTTAAGAAGGAAGGTTATACCACGTGAGCTCCTTCTTAGATCTTGCTTTTAATTTCTTCCAAGGGACATGATTGGGCCCTTTTAGTGAAAGTCTGGGCCTTTAGCTTCGGTGGTCCTGGTGGTCAACTGTCGGCCTCGCAAACCAGCGCCCCGCTGAGGGACGATTCGGACCTTTGGCCTTACGCGAAGTAGCTCTAGGGGCTTGGCCTTCGGGTGGCGTACCTCTGAGGACTGCTTTTGGCCGTTGGCTCTACACGGAGCTCGGCTATCGGTCTTTGTTGGAATTCGAAGCGAACCGCCGGTTCGATTATAAAGACAGTTAAGGACGGTTGTACCTTTTGGGCTCCCCGGTCGGGCCTTGGGTCCTACGCAGATGTCGGCTTATTTAGATGCTGGGGTAATTGAAGAGGCATGGTAGCTCAATTTTCTCGCAGCTCGGCCTTCGGCCTCGCTTTATGTACCTACTTGCAAGTGACACGCACCCTTGAAGTGAAGGTCTTAGCCTTCCACCCTGAAACTCGCCCTTCGGACTAGCTCAACATAGATTAACATCGGTTCTGGTAATATTTCGGCCGTCACGCGGCGTGCCCTTCGATTTCGCCCAAAATTAGTGGGATAAGAGCTCCTCGGGCCTCCGGAGCGAAGCTTCAGCCCTCCGTGGAGTCTGTTTTTGAAACCGTAATATTATAAGTAGTACTTGCATTAAATGCAAAACACTTCTCGTATTAAGTATTATAAAGATAGTGCTGAATTACATACGAGTACAACGGCAATGTGCCTACGCGCAAACTATTTCACAGGAAAGCACCTCCTGAGCCTAACGACGGAGGGCAGGAGGCAATCGGGGGGCTACTACTAGTCTAATAAAATATAAGTTACAACAACGTTTGAGAAATAAACCTTAAGTTCATATTTAAGCGGCTGACACTAAGCAAAAAAAGCATAAGAACAAGCCCTAAGAGAGAGAAAAAACATAACTTGCCAACTTATGATTTTTCTATTTCGGAGACTTGTGATTAATAAAAAATATACATGATCAAGCGACAACATTTCTGACAACTTGTGGGTTTTTTACTTAGTAATTTTAAACGATATACAAATATGGTTTTTCTCCTTCGGATATCAATGTTGGAGTCAAATTCGGATTAAAATAACAAAGACCATAAGTCGCCACTTAAGTCTTTTCTGTCTATGATTATGTTCTTATGGTGTTTTTGTTTCAAAACGGAAGTAATTTGACCAAAAAAACATGGACTTATGCTTGTCTAAATCGGCATCTGTAGGACATACAAAAATAACTGTCAGATAGAAAAATTCTATTTTTTTCACTGATTCCGAGGCTAGTAATAACTCAATTTAGCAAAAAATGTCACTTGTGGTTTTTCTTCTTAAGACGGCAGATATTTAGTCTAGTTTCTTAAAGAAATGTTTTTTCCTCAGAACTGTAAAGCGGCAGCAGTGATTTCCACCAAACGTCTTCAAGACAAGTTAACCTACTTTAATACCCTTAAATAACACCGCACCTAATCCCGAAAAGAAAACTGAATAAATGATTAATTACCTCAAGAAAATGGCATCCGTGTCGTCCCTGGCTCAAAATATCGAAGCGTTACACTTGGCACTAAACTTGCTTATCAAACACACACTGTAATATAACCAAACCGATATAAGAACGTATTTTAAAATATACACGTGAGCGGTCAATTCTGACGGGCGACAAACGTCCTGACGCCACAACGTTCGACGCGGTACTGAATTTTGAATATAGAAGGTGCTGAAACGCTATGCTAAAAACAGTTGGCGACATGTCCCTTTCAGATTGGTTCGAGAGAGCGAGATAGTTGGTATAGTAGTATGCTATAGTTTTAGCATAGATAATTTGTATGGAGAAATTGTTGAGACACCGTTTTATCTTTTCGCGTCTAGTAATAGATATTTGATATGGAACGATTGCATTGCTGGGGAGAAGCTTTGGATTTGTCAAACGCATTTTGCATTTGTATTCTGCAATGTTCAATAGAATTACAGTTGGCTACGTAAAGTGTTCTGAAGGTATGAATATTATATATTTTCCCTGATAGCCGTCGTCTTAAGTAAGGTTCAAGAAAAAGCGGCTCTTTTATTTTTATGACCTAAAATTTGTTAACAATCTTTTTTTAAGTAAATGAGATTATATTTGTGCAATTTTATGGATGAACAGAGCTTAATGCTTTCGTCCGCATTAAGTACAATGAAATAGAAAAAATAAATGAATTAATGACACTTACGTTGACAGATTTTTTTTTCTATTTCATTGTAGGACTGATTGCTGACGAACGTATTATTCATCCATAAAACTGCACAAACGTCACCTCACCCACTTAAAAAAATCAACAATTTATACGAAATAAAAATAAAAGAGACGTATTTTCTTGAACCTTAAGACGACAGCTATGTATCAGGGAAAGATGTAATATTTGTAGCTTCGGAAAACTTTACATAGCCAATTATGCTCTTTATAGTATACAATGCACACCAAGTTACAGAAAATATAACAACTAGAGGGACACACCTGGTTCATAGTTCACCATCATCATCATCATATCAGCCGAAAGACGTCCACTGCTGAACATAGGCCTCCCCCAAAGATTGCCACAAGCCATGGTGACAGGCAATTGTAAAAAATACCGTTTCTCCTATTGCCCGTGTCCTTAGGATACAGTTACCACTTGACATCAATTGGACGTGCGATCTGCTTGACCACCAATATAAAATGTATTGTAAAAACTTTAATAAATCAACAGTTAATAGATATTACTTTTCGGAGTAAAATTACAATTGTCTCAAGAAGTACGAAAATTGGCTATGTAAAGTCTTCTGAAGGTATGATTTTTTTTTATAACCTTAAGACGACGGCTATCAACGAAAAATATAATACTTATACCTTCGAAAAACTTTACATAGCCAAATGTTGTGAAACTCCGACACAGGTCGAACCTCATGTCGAGAATTAACAAAAATCCTTCAAAACCTTGTG
Source organism: Thaumatotibia leucotreta (assembly GCA_025490895.1). Lineage (NCBI taxonomy): Eukaryota > Metazoa > Arthropoda > Insecta > Lepidoptera > Tortricidae > Thaumatotibia > Thaumatotibia leucotreta. The sequence goes on along the minus strand of JALPQI010003478.1, from coordinate 9,478 downwards.
ACCAGTTCACAACTTTTATGTTGGTATCAACGTGAACAATTTTAGCGTGTAATGTATCACCACGTGATTGCAATTTTGTTTATTACAACTGCCAACAGCTATTAGATCCTTCCATGCGTCAAATTAGTGTTCGAATTACATTGCTATTTGATACATTTTCATAAATACATTTCGCTTCAAGGGTTGAAATTAGTTTAAAATTACGTTATAAAATCGATAGTACTAACATTCGTTTACGGTTTAAGGTAATATTCAAAATACACGCGTAGAGTATCGATTTCAAATATGAACGTTTATTGAAAATTAAACAACAGAATTGTGAACACTAAAAATGTGTGTTCATTATTAGGGTGCAGCTCCACTGATGCGGAGAGGAGCGGAGCTGTGCAAAATTGACCAATTACATTCTTCAAATTCGAATTCGGAACACTGTGATGCGATCTCATTGGCCTAGCTCCCACAGCTCCGCTCCTCTCCGCGTCTCCATACAAAACTCTAATTTTAAAAGTTATTAAATTTCTAAGAAATTTTCTTTAAATGTACTTCAGAATGAATCGTTAATTTTCATTTGACAATGACTCGCCACGTTTGACAACTAAGCAGTACACGCGTTACATTGAGCGTTCGGAGGAAATAAACTTAATTGTACGGTCAATTTAAATATTCGTCAAACGTTAATACTTGAAAATTATTGTTAGTAATGAGTATGTACTATTATCCAACTGGGTTAGTCACGTATTTGAGTCTCACGTTAGTTCTAAAAGTACTATTATCCATTTTTGTAAAAGCCCGGGTCATGGTAACACACTGTATTTAAATTTATTTCTTTTTTTTATGGCGCATGGAATAAGTGAGGTAAAAGTACCAGTCGTTGACACTACTCTTCGACAAAGATTAAATTTGTACATGTAACATTTTTCTACTTTCGATATTAAGCCTTATTACTATATATTATCATTAAGCTCCGATATAATTTATTTATTATTATTTATTTATTTGTTATAACAAAAGTCATGAAACTAAAATTACACAATTCAAAAAATATGATACAGATAAACATCACATCATACAAATACGATATATCAAAATGCAACATCGAGTACCTACTGACACATCTACCTTACTCGTAGGTACGATATAGTTTAATCCTGCGGATTTTCTATTTTGCTCTTCACATTCAATTTACCCGTAACGATTCGTTGGTCGGACTACAATAACAACAAATTGGTTGAACTATTACGTTGTTGAGTTTTTTAACAAAATTCACAAAACAGTGGCCAAGAGTATGTCGGTCCACGCATAAGCAATCCATGAAAATGTAAAGGTGCATTTAGAGCAAACGAGCATTCGCTCATGCTATCCCCCACTCTACGAAATCAACGAATTTCGACCAATCACGTTTTGTGTAACGAATGAATTTCGTAGAGTGGGGGATAGAATGAGCGAATGCTCGTTTGGTCTAAATGCACCTTTAATCGTTTTAAGTATATTTTTAAGTACCCTATAACTTGTATGTTTGGTTAAACTGTAAATATAGGTACAAATTGGTTTAAATAAATAAAAATGGCTTTATACAATATATAACCGACCAAATGCGACTCGCCCTCTATTCTGTGAGATCCGAACCACCAGCAAGCCTAAATTAGCAATTTTCATCACAATGAACATAGTCTTCGACCTATTTTTTTAAGGTGTATTTCTCCTCTACACTATGGCAAGGAGGCTAAGATGTACGAGTTTCTTTACTTTTAATTTGCCAATTTAAGGGTTAATTTTTTATTTATATGACATTTTTTTAATTCAGTCAACGAACTATTTATTTTCAAAACTACAATTTATGTAAATAGATTAAATCTCTAATCTACTTAACCTATTCTTTATCTAAGACTGGCCCTTGTGGCATTGTACCGAGGATGCTGGCGGCATTTCCTCGCTGTATTGCAATACTAATGCGTTGTGCGAGGATGTCGCCAGCTCTTCGGTCTTTAGTTACATCAACCAGACGTTTCGCGATCTCAGCAAACAATTTGCGTGCGCTGGGGCCCCATGAATCTAAAAGTCAACGAACCAGCAACATAATACTTCTGGGTACGATTTGACAAACGTAATTCAACATAGCAAGTATGAGAAAAATTTTCATCCAATCCGAAGCTCCAACATTTTGGACAATTTCCAAAAACTGGTGTTCTTTATAAGCAAACAGGTTCGTAAAATTGCACAATTGCTGACTTGAAATGCGACCTGTCCAAGAACAGAAAGACGACTATATAGTTGGTTACTATAGTTGCCGATTTCTAAGAATGGTCGTTTGACAGTTATAGATTAATCTGTATTAATATGAGGGTAGAACTTACCTTTTTAAACGGTTTTTATTAACTTCACCGCGTATCAACTGTCGTCGATGCTTCAAATCTTGTGATCGATTTTTCGACCACTTCTACTGCACCAAAATCAATGAAATTTGGAACTCTTATCAAGTCCCCATGACAATGCAATATTATAATATTTGTATCCTTGTATCCTCAAAGCCTGATGCTGCAGACGTACTGCTTGCCTTAACCGAGAGTGTTAGACGCGTGAAATTGAAAGTATAGCATGCTTGGCATAATCAAATACTAACAGCCTGATCTTGACTTCCAACTCCTCACTCCTGATGCTGCAGTACTGCCTGCAATAACCGCAAGGTTTGTGTTTTATCGATATCTTGATTTTAAAGAAGTTCTTTAGATATTACTTAAGTAGAAACATGCGAATTTAATACTAACGTCAAACTCCTCAAATCTGATACTCCAGTGTTACTGCCTGCCACAACCGCTAGGTTTAGCGTTATGCAGATTTTGAAGTACTGCTTTAGATATTAGGTAGAAACATACGGATTTAATTATCATCATCACCATATCAGCTGAAAGACGTTCACTGGTGAATATAGGCCTCCCCCAAAGATTGCCACAAGTACCGGCCCTGTGCCACCTGCATCCAGCGACCTTCACCAGGTCATGACTAATAAGTCCCCCTGTGGGGGGCCTACCCACGCTGCGCCTTCCGGTACGTGACCGCCACTCGAGAACCTTAACGCCCCAACGGCCATCGGTTCCACGCGCAACTAGCCCCGCCCACTGCCACTTCAGTTTAGCGATTCGAAAAATGCGAAAAGCTATATCGGTTACTTTGATTCTGCTGCGGATGGTCTCATTTCTAATCCGTCATCGCAGAGACTCCTAGCATAACCCTCTCCATTGCTCTTTGGGTGACATTGAGCCTTCTTATGAGGACTGCAGCCCTCCAGCTGATATAGTGACAGCGTGAGTGGATCGCGTAGGGCGAGCTAGACTGGTAGACTGACAGCGTGAGTGTATCGCGTAGAGCGAGCCGTCGGGCCTGCGGCCCTCTAGCTGATAGAGTGACCGCGTGAATGGTTTGCGTAGAGTGAGCCGTCGGGCCTGCGGCCCTCCATCTGATAAAGTGACAGCGTGAGTGGATCGTGTAGCGTAGAGCGAGCCGTCGGGCCTTCGGCCCTCCAGCTGATAGAGTGACAGCGTCAGTAGATCGCGTAGGGCAAGCCAATGGGCCTGCGGCCCTCCAGCTGATAAAGTGACAGCGTGAGTGGATCGCGTAAGGCGAGCCGTCGGGCTTGCGGCCCTCCGGCTGATAGACTTACAGCGTAAGTGGTTCGCGTAGGGCAGGCCATCGGGCCTGCGGCCCTCCAGCTGATACAGTGACAGCGTGAGTGGTTCGCGTAGGGCGGGCGTCGGGCCTGCGGCCCTCCAGCTGATAGACTCACAGCGTAAGTGGTTCGCGTAGGGCAAGCCATCGGGCCTGCGGCCCTCCAACTGATAGAGTGACAGAGTGAGTGATTCGCGTAGGGCGAGCCGTCGGGCCTGCGGCCCTCCAGCTGATAGAGTGATAGCGTGAGTGGTTCGCGTAGTGCGAGCCATCGGGCCTGCGGCCCTCCAGCTGATAGAGTGACAGCGTGAGTGGTTCGCGTAGTGCGAGCCATCGGGCCTGCGGCCCTCCAGCTGATAGAGTGACAGCGTGAGTGGTTCGCGTAGAGCGAGCTGTCGGGCCTGCGGCCCTCCAACTGATAGAGTGACAGCGTGAGTGGTTTGCGTAGGGCGAGCTGTCGGGCCTGCGGCCCTCCAACTGATAGAGTGACAGCGTGAGTGGTTTGTGTAGGGCGAGCCGTCGGGCCTGCGGCCCTCCAGCTGATAGAGTTACAGCGTGAGTGGTTCGCGGAGGGCGAGCTGTCGGGCCTGCGGCCCTCCAGCTGATAGAGTGACAGCGTGAGTGGTTCGCGTAGTGCGAGCCATCGGGCCTGCGGCCCTCCAGCTGATAGAGTGACAGCGTGAGTGGTTCGCGTAGAGCGAGCTGTCGGGCCTGCGGCCCTCCAGCTGATAGAGTGACAGCGTGAGTGGTTTTCGTAGGGCGAGCTGTCGGGCCTGCGGCCCTCGAACTGATAGAATGACAGCGTGAGTGGCTTGTGTAGGGCGAGCTGTCGGGCCTGCGGCCCTCCAGCTGATAGAGTGACAGAGTGAGTGGTTCGCGTAGGGTGAGCCGTCGGGCCTGCGGCCCTCCAGCTGATAGAGTGACAGCGTGAGTGGTTCGCGGAGGGCGAGCCGTCGGGCCTGCGGCCCTCCAGCTGATAGAGTGACAGCGTGAGTGGTTCGCGTAGTGTGAGCCGTCGGGCCTGCGGCCCTCCAGCTGATAGAGTGACAGCGTGAGTGGTTCGCGTAGGGCGAGCTGTCGGGCCTGCGGCCCTCCAGCTGATAGAGTGACAGCGTGAGTGGTTTGCGTAGGGCGAGCTGTCGGGCCTGCGGCCCTCCAGCTAATAGAGTGACAGCGTGAGTGATTCGCGTAGTGCGAGCGGTCGGGCCTGCGGCCCTGCAGCTGATAAAGTGACAGCGTGAGTGGATCGCGTAGAGCGAGCCGTCAGGCCTGCGGCCTGCAGTCATCAGGTTGATAAGACTGAGAGTATGAGTATACTCCTCGGGTTCGCGTAGAGCGTGCCGTCGGGCTTGCGGCCGTCCGTTTGATAGACAGAGAGAGTGAGCCCCTCCGGTTCACGTAGTGCGTGCCATAGACTCGTCCTCGACTCTCGATAACGTCAGACCTGCGGTCCTCCGGTTGGTCGACTGACAGTATGTGTTTATATTTTATAGTCTTACATTATAAAAATTTAAACTTGATTTTCTCAATAAACCAAATTGATTGATATATTCCTTACTCTCAGATCTCTGTTATCTAAGGTATTGTATGAATAACACGTCCATTTGAGACACTTCGGGCATTCAAGCTGACATTTTTTTAGTGTCGGATTTGTAAAAATATCTATTCAGCAGGGATTCCCCTCTCGTTACACATAAAATAATGTCCATTACGTTTACATATGTGTCGTGATATAAAGCGCGAGAGTTAAACATTAGCATGCATAATTGTATTGCATATTACAAACAACATCTTTGATCTAGAATAAGTAGGTATAGTTTCGGAAATTAACTTTACAATTGCACTAAAAACTTGAAAATAAAATAAGTAAAAAAAGTTTTAATTTAAACGGTTTTTATATCACCAAAAACTAGAAAATAAAAATTTGTTGTAACTAACCGTAGATGCTACTTTCTGTAGATTAGTCACGTGAAACTATTGTCACTGTAGTCTTCCCAAGTTGGATGCTGAAAGCCACGTTTAGCCTCTATGTCAGTGGATTAAGCGTTACCTAATCGGAAACTTTTACCAAACTAAAATAAAAACGTGGGGCGTTATTATAAAGAAATATACAAGTTCAAAATATGTAATTGTAGCTTTAATTTGGCAATTAATCATTCATCTGTTCCAATACTTCTACAGAGGTAAATAACTTTTATCAAAGCCAGAACAAAACTTATTATACTATTGCTGTCTTGATTTCTATGTTTGTTCTTAAATAACTATAGTGACTTAATCACAATTGCGTACGCCCCACGTTTTTATTTCAGTTTGGTAAAAGTTTCCGATTAACGCTTAATCCACTGACATAGAGGCTAAACGTGGCTTTCAGCATCCAACTTGGGAAGACTACAGTGACAATAGTTTCACGTGACTAATCTACAGAAAGTAGCATCTACGGTTAGTTACAACAAATTTTTATTTTCTAGTTTTTGGTGATATAAAAACCGTTTAAATTAAAACTTTTTTTACTTATTTTATTTCCGATAGTCTTAACTTCATATACAGGATGCTCGCGAGCATTCCAAAACATTTAAATGCTGGAATCCTGACCATATTTGGAGTCTTTAATGTTATTTAAAATTTCCTGGATTCGGATTGGTTTGGCTTGTCATTTGAGTGACAGAAAAAAAATGCATAACCTATTCAACCTTCAAGTCTAGGTCATAATTACAAGTGTGACAATTGTAAAATATCACTGTTACTGACGTCACAAGCCTCCATAAGCTACAGTTACCTATCGGACGGTCGGTGTGCTTGTTTGCCACCAACATAAAATTATGATTTATGACTGATAACGTTATTATATCGTTAATAAACTACTTTTTATTTTCCGATACCCGTGACAATTATCTCAAGGTTTAGTACAATTTTAATTAAATCTTGACATGAGGTTCGGCTTATGTCGGAATTTCGCTACAACAATTGTCGTGTTCTTTGTGACAATTGTAATTTTGCTTCACAAAAAAGTAGTCAGGTATTTACTACTGATTTATTAAAGTTCCTGAACTACATTTTATGTTGGTAGCAAACAAACGCACGGCCCTTCTGATGGTAAGCTGTATCTGTAGCCCCCAATAGGAGAAACAGTTTTACAATTGTCAACGTGGTGAAATTGGGGTCTGGGCAAACTCACTCCATCGTAGGCCGCGTCTCTGCCCTTGGCTAGTCTGTGGCCATGAGTAAGCCTATTTCAAATAAATAAATAAATAAATATCTTGGGACATCTTACACAAATCGACCTAGTCCCACGGTAAGCTCAATTAAGACTTGTGATGTGGGTACCAGGGGACGATATATTTAATAGATAGATACATATAGATACTTAAATACATAGACAGCCATGACCAAGGAACATATATTTGTGATAAATAAATACACAAATAATGCCCTCGCCGGGATTCGAACCCGGAACCTCCAGCTTCGTAGGCAGGGTCACTACCAACTAGTCTACGGAGGCTGAATAAAAAAAACGGATTTCTAAGTTAACGTTAGGTCCGCTGAACTAGAATGGGAATAAATGTGCGAAAAGCAATACCGAGAACTTCCCATGAGAACATTTACAATTTTGGTAACTTCCCTTCTGTTAATTGCTAATACGAACGTGAGAGCAAAGTGCAGGAAGTGCATTACGAAATAGTTTCCACGAACCGTTAAGACTGTACGGAACCAGTGACTGAGAAAGACTGTCAATCGAAATTTTGTGAGCCTCCGTAGCCTAGTGAAACCCTCGTGATAGTGGTCAACTATTTAATACAACATTTGTACATGTTAGCTTTCTTGAGTTACCCGTTACTTGTATTATTCTACCCTATCGAAAACAATTATTGACATTATTCTATAACTTTCTTTTAGAACTATCTATCCCATTTCATTTGTTGCACAAAAACATGATTTGAATCGTGTTGGCAGCGAACTTTTTAGCATCTAAGTTACTTTAATGTTATTTTTAGTTTTAAGTTTATGGTTCGGGACTGAAAACCAGTGGCCTCGCTGAGTCCTAATCCATTTTGCTGCACAAATATGTATTGTGCTATATTACCTATGTAACCTATGTTTGTGTAAGTGAATCAATTTCTTTTTATTTTATTTTATAGTGGTAGTGACCCTGACTACGAAGTTGGAAGCTCCGGGTTCAAATCCCGGATGGTATTATTTATTTATCGCAAATATTGGTTCCTTGGTCGAGGCTGTCTATAGTGTCTATGTATATAAGTATCTATGTATTATTTATATCGTCGCTTGGTATTCACATCATCTCTCTTTTTAAGTTAGGTTTCTTGTTCTGTCAGCCTCTGTAGCCTAGTTGGTAGTGACCCTGCCTACGAAGCTGGAGGTTCCGGTTTCGAATCCCAGCGAGGGCATTCTTTGTGTATTTATTTATCACAAATGTTTGTTCCTTGGTTTTTTTTTCGACCGTTCAAATTCTACGTGAAACAGCTGATTTTTTTTTCGCGATTTCGACTTTGTCCCCACAGTAAAAGTTGGTGAGTATGACCTACACATTCACTACGTAGAATTTGAACGGTCGAAAAAAAAACACCCTGTATAATAATCAATATTCATGAAAAGGCAAATGCAAAAATAAACTTAATTTTATTCATGGATAATTAATCTATCATGCTATTATTCTAATTACTAAGTGTCATGAAAATGTATACCTATTATGTATACTGAAAAATCTTAAAACACAACGTATGAATCAACGTCCTTATCCAACGCAAAACTATCTTATAATCGTATTTTTGGATAATATATTAATATATAACAATTTATATAAGTCAAATTGACCGTGTGGTGACGGCAGTAAGAATACATTTGTCATCACCCCAACTTCTCCTGCGGGTGTCGTAAGAGTAGACTAAGGGATTGAAGTGTCACTGACTGTGTCTTTAATAGAAGATTGATGATGGGCAGCAGCGTCATCAATGTCGTAATAGTACACACATTACTGCGATCGCCAACCCGTTTGCCCAGCGTGGCGATTATAGACATTTACCTCCTAATGCGTACGCATAGTACGGAGAGGCCTACGTCCAGCAGTGGACTAACATAGGCTGATGATGATGATAAGTCAAAGCATGTTTTATAGTACCAAATTTTTTTATGCGTTATTTAATTATTAACAACTTTCTCGTTACCGAAGCCTTAATTGATCCAATCAACTTCTAGACGGATACCTATTATATTGCAGAATTCAACGAGTTTGTTAGAGTTTTTTATTTATTTATTATACCTTGTGTTCATATATTTATTTTCAAAACTACAATTTATGTACATAGATTAAATCTAACTAATCTACTTAACCTAACCTATATCTAAGATTGGCCCTTGTGGCATTGTACCGAGGATGCTGGCGGCATTTTACATCAATTATACCGTATGTGCCTTAACACAGACACATTTACGGTCGTTTTTTTCTTTGGTATATGACATCCAAAATTTATAATTGAAATAGTAGGTATTAAGTATTGTGACTACTGGGGAAAAAATAAAAACACAAATCAAAATATTTAGTTAATAAATAATTTGATTCGAATTTTCATAATTGCTTCAATTTGATTTAAGTTTAAAGTAAATATTGACGATGAAATTGATGAAAATCCATCTTTATGTTAAGATTATTGACATTCAGCCCCCGTTTCATTAAAATGGGATTTCGTTTGTTATTAAATTTTAAGCCGTTGCATCGAAGCACTCCACCATACTGGGCTATCGAGTCTGTTCATCATAATGCAGTAGGGCGAGTATAAGTTTAGAAATAGTAAACCCAGTT